>OVAP01001251.1:0-25215 GCA_900406295.1 Aurinia saxatilis | reverse complement strand
TAATAATAATAATAATAATAATAATAATAATAATAATAATGATGATGATAAACACAATCATCATTGCCATACTCAGTTAATTAACACACATGATAATTACGCAAATATATATTAATTGTATGGTACTTGAGCAATAACTTTCAAGATGTGCTGGTTAATTGGTGTCATCAGAATGTATATTGAGGAATCTGAATGCATGGGTTGGCTGTTGGCACAGTTAGCAGTAGTTTATTATGTCCGACGTATATATTAGAATCTTCAAATGAATAATTTAGTATCTCTCTTAAAGCAAAACTTGAGAAGACGTACTTATATAAATCTTTTAGTGGATTTGTCGACTCCTTTTAGACCCCTATTAGATTTTCTTGCACCCTCGAGATGTAGTGATGTAGGTATCCTTTTTTATTCATGGAGTTTCTCAAAACAGATAGTATCATAATAATGAAATAGAGTTGAGAAAAGAAGATATTTTCATAAGAAATATGTAACCCCAACCATCAAAATCCACTACTAAAATACAACAACAAGAACATATTTATACTTTTGATAGTAAGGTAGTGGTCTACCACTGTGGTACCGGGTGATGGAGAGTCATGGTTCGATCTTATAGAGGGAGTCTGAGAAACGACTACCACATCTAAGAAAGGCAGCATATGTGCACAAATTACTCAATCCTAACTTGTAATGATGCACAAAGATATTTTCACGGGTAAACAGTAATAAAATCATATTCATTTGTTGCTACTTAAACTTGGAAAATTAAATAATAAATACATTGAAGATAGTTAATCAAAAATATATATATACAATGAAAATAAATTGGGTTTTTTCGGGGTTAAGTTGTGTAGAGAGAATTAAAATTCACGGAAATTGTATCCATATACTTGTATATGGTAAATAAGCTTCGCATATAGATTACACATAGTATTTACATATACATGCATCTTTGCACGAACCAAAATGTGAGAATTCTTGATTAAAATCGTTTAACCTTTACAACTATAAGTGTTCAACGTCGGTTTTAACATATAAGTTTAGAAACTTAAATTGGTAGCTTAGTGATATAGTTCCATCCCGTTGAGATTGGCGATTGGGTGGCCACTAAAAACCGGTACAACTCTAAAAGCCTGAATTGAAGGCAATCTGATTCGTTCTTTAACCGGCTATTCTCTCTTGATATGGCATTACCACAGCTCAAGACATTGGCTAGCCGGGTTTTCAGCTCTTGGTTCTTGAGGTTTAGCCGGTTTACCTCTTCGGTTAAATCCTGAAAACGTCTCTTCTTTCTCAACCTTGATCTCTTTGCTGATTCCCGGTTTGACATCGTTCGTCTTCTCTTCCTCTCATCTACCGGATTGCTTGACTCGCTTGATTGAAGAAATGCCAAAATTTCTGTGATTTCATCTCCGGTTATCGTAGCATCATCAAAGCAGATATGCACCGGCTCCAAATTGGTCGAAAACATCTGAACCGGTAATAGGAATATTTGGTATGCAAGTGAGAGGAGGAGAAGGGGAAGGACTCAAACGACCAATGGGATGTTATTTATAGAGGAACACGTGGGGGTCATTTGGGGGTTATTTGTCCACTTGAAAACTGCCAAGTAGTATTAAAATTTCATAATAAGAGATTAATTACAATGTTTGTCCATTAGTGCTCCGGATAACATTTTACTATTTTATTAAATTTTTTGTTTCTTTCAACCTTTTTATACCTTTTCTTTAGATATTGCTTTTTTAACTTTTATCTTTTAATCTCTTAGCGCTACTTTTTTACCTATAGAGATACATGGTGTATCAGTTTCACATTGTTATTGTAATTAGTAGAGAAAAACTCTGAAAAATATATAAACTTTATAATTTTTATCAAAAATTACACGAATTTTTTGTGTTACCATATTAATACATTATGTAAAAAAAAAATTTAGATCAATATACGAATTGAGAAATTTTGTCTTATTCATACACGATGTCAAAATTAAATTTTGAAAATCGTTTTCTGTCTTCATCATTTTTTCCAAATTAATTTGTTTTTAAATTTTGAATAAAATCTAAAAATTAATATTTAAAAATATAAAAAAATTAAGATAAATTTAAAAATATCCTATAATATTTTATAAGATTTTAGGATTTGAAATCTAAGACTTAGGGTTAAAATCTTAAAACCTAAAAATTATGGTAAAAGTTGTAAATTTCGTGTATTTTCTAGCAAAAGTTGTGAAGTTCGTATATTTTTCAGTATATCTTGAACTTGTATTTTCTGATTAGTAAAATGCAATTAACAATCTTCATTTTTATTTAGTGACTTGAATCCTAATCTTTCAATCCCGAACCACAGTTAAAATTTGTACACCTGAAAACAAAAGATTTAGTGTTCAGCTTTTTACGCTAAGACTAAAGGGGGAGAAAATGGTGTGTGGGTCTCGACGAAGAAGAAGATGAGAGCTTAGCTTAATGACGAAGAATCTAACAAAAAGCATATTACGTCGTCTAAGTTTTTTTTTTTTTATGTCTTTGGATTTTCTTATCTTTTTCGTAAGATAAAGTAAACAATACAAGGGAAACTACAACTGCATTTTCTTTGTAGGTGCAAGTATATCAATTTATTTTGAATTATAAATTTCCCTGGAAAAAAATTTGGATCCAGGTATATAGGTACTTTTTTCTTGCACATCCGTAGAAAACTATATATATCAACACATAAAATTGGATCCGAGTATATAAGTACTTTTCTCCTGCCTATTTTAAAATAATTGAAAACAATGAAATATAAAGAGAAAAATGAGTAAAAGGGTTCAAACTATATTTCTCTCTCTTACAAATTCTCTTTAAAATAAATTAAAACATAAGCCTAAACAATAATTTTTTAATTAGAATACAAACATAAACGTTGTTTTAATACAAAATGATCATTTTTTTTTTTTTTTGAACATCGAACATCTTATATAGAATTTGTATTCTATAATTTTCGAGCAAGATAGAACTCGTCTTTTATCTTTATGCGGATAGAACTCATATAGAACTTGTTTTCATTCATATCTTCGTATTCTACCCAGTTTAGAATTTGTTTTCTATCCTATCTTCGTATTTTACCCAGGTTAGAATTTGTTTTCTATCATATCTTCGTATTCTATCTCAAGTTAGAATCCGTATTCTATCTCATTCGGAATTTCTCAAAGATAGGTTTGTGTTTTATAAAGAATTATATGTCGGAATTTGTGTTTTATAAAGATCGGTTTGTGTTTTATACGTCATAATTTATAAAGATTTCTCAAAAATAATATATAGATATTTACATGTTATATTATAGAATTTTTACAATTAATAAGATATGGTATTAAAATATATTTTATGTTTTCCAAAAAAAAAACTAAAAACACACTAAAAATAATATATAGATATTTACATGTATATATTATTTTATTTTTACAAGTAACAAAATATAGTATTAAATATGTTTATGTTTTTAAAAGGCAAAAACTAAAAACACATGAGAAAATAATATATAGATATTTACATGTCATATTATTTTTATTTTTACAATTAATAGTATATGATATTAAAATATGTTTTATGCTTTTAAAAAAATTAAAAGGGAGAGAAACTATCATAGTCCTCCATATTCTATATATATAAGGGTAAAATTAGATTTACATTGAAAAAAAAAAAAAAGCTATTTGCACAGATCTAACTACCAAAAACCTAGTTGAACAAACAAGAAAAAAAACCTACCCATTTTGACAAATTCCCCAATTATCCGTAAAAAACTATATATATCAACGCATAAGGTGGCATTAAGTTAAAAATATGTAACTGAAAATTTAAGAAAAAAATAACGGTCGATTTCGATATCAATGGGTTAATTATGGAGAAATCTGAAGTTGAATGTAAGAGATTACATAGAAAACGAGTACTATAAATGAGTGATGATAGATTTATGAGACAACAACACTAGTTGTAGCATTTATTAGCAATATTTTGCTTTCACGAGGCGAACTACATTGTGATATTCACGTCGGACCCTTTTTATTATACATTTTAAAAAAAATTTGTTATTTTTGTTTCATCTAGCCATATTGGCTTAACCATTCTTTGTTCGGCCATCTTTCCTTACAATTTACGCATAACGATTTTGACGCCTCGTAAACAATCCTTTATTAACGTAAACCTTGAACTATAAGAATCTAACACCCATAGTTTGGTGCAAGAAAGTGGGTGGTTAGTGTTTAAATCTAACTCAAACGTACAACAAGAAAGATGAGTGATCACACTAATCATGCATTTTCGGAAAAACGAGATCAATCAACAAACAAGAGAAAGATTTGTTGAGCTCTCCAGCAAAATATAGAAGTCGCTGCTTCACATTACATTTTTGGAATAGTAGGAGGTGATCTCCAAGTATTTAAAATCAAATTAAGACTACTTTGGGTGAAAGACATCAACACAATGAAAATACATGAATATATGATTGCCGCGTCCATTACAACCACAGCCTCCACCAGAAAGCCGGTATCCAACCATCTCTACCGCACCACTCATGTTGAATCAGACACCCCATTCGTTTTGGTATGGGTCGGGTCCGGCCCAAGTTGCAAAATACTCATCTTTAAATGTAAATTACTTATAGGATTATACGGTATAAAAAAAATCTAAACTCTAAAATCATAAACTTTTGAAAGGGTTCTCACCCATAAAAAAAACTCATAAACCCCTAAATTCGATCTCAAACGCTAATAGTTATTAAATCATAAATTTTATCACCTTAAGCGAACCTTGAACCTAAAATATGCATCAAACCCAAAACCCTAGTGATGTTGTAAAAAAATAGTTATGGTAAGTAAAGAATAACTTTAAAAATATTTTTGATAGATTTTTTTTTTCCCCTGGCAATCAGAGTAATCATTATCTCGCTTCTATCTTCTTTGGCTGCGAATGGTGACAGCGAAATGAATGGGGAATAAGTGTGGTTAACATGAAATAGTCTTGTGCGGAATTGTAATATCACGAATGGTGAACACACATGCGGAACAAGTGCATTCCCCTCCCCCCCCCCCTTTCACAGCCTTTGTAGACTGAAAAAGTTCACCAAAAAAATATTCTCTGTTTGAGACCATAGGCCGGTTGTGCCTGTCATGCTGGAATCCGGTCCCCTCCCTTTTTTCTCTTTGTTTATCGTTGTAGTCTCGCTTTGTTTTCTCTTCTCCGATTCGAATTGAGTATCAGAATTTGGGGATATGGTCATCGAAGGTTGATTTCGTTAAAAGGGTGGTCTGATCCTTTGGGATCTGATCCTCTTTACTGAAATCTCACCAGATCTGGTCTGGATCTTCGATTCCCTAACTCTAATTTTGCGTGCAAAACATTCCGATATCCCAATTCATTATGCGGTTTCTGGTTAGGGTTGAAAAATTTCTCCAAATTGAAAGTCTAGGTGTTATATTCTTCAAGTTAAATCAACATCCAATCTCTTAGATGTTCTTCTTCCCGTTTCGGCTCGGCGGAAGGTCCCCTCTGAAGTTTCCCGCAACAAGATCCTTCGCTTCTGGTCACTACGAAATAGAGATGGTTGAGGATCTGATCTCTTTGCAAGCTATCTTAGACGATAACCATCCACTGCCGTTTCAATGATATTGTGGCAGTAGACTGGCCCGAGTTATTGGAATTTGGTTTCGTTCTTATTTGGAGATGTAGTTTACATTCGCTAAAGGAGGAAGATTGTATCCGATGTTTTGCGGTCATAGTTCATTGTAGTAGATCAGATTTTGGTTTTCTTTTGTCATGTATTTCATCATTAGTTTAGATTAATTTGGTTGTGAATTTTCTCCTTTCTTCGGTTTGTTTATTGTCTCTGGGAACTGGAATGGCTCGCCGACTTTTGTATCTGGGATTGGTTTTGATCACCGCTGGCTAATGTTTCTGACTTTGTATGTTCCAAGTTACTTATAGAATCCACATACATCAAAGATTTTTTGTTGTTGTCGGAAAGAATAGAAGCCCAACCCCTAATAAAATAGGTACTGGAAGTGGAATGAAAGGGATGATCGATGAATATTAAAAGTTTTAATAAAAAATTAGATGATAAAAGAAGGAAAAAAGAGGAGTTAAAAAAAAACTTATACGTTGGACGGCAATCTTTTCTTGTTCCTACAACTATTTGCAGTTCATAGGAAGATGGTAAAGAAATACTCTGGGTTACCCAAAAACAGAAATAATAAGCATACTGTTCTTATATATTGACTTTTGGAATCAAGTTTGAAGAAAATTCCAAAGTCTACTGTTTGTGACTTTGTGGCTTTTGTTAGTGGGACTTAAACATGCACTTACATTTCACAATTTCTATAACCAAATTTCTATAACCAAATCCATACATTTTCTTTTAACACAATTCTTTTTTGTATAAAATCATTCATTTACACCAAAACAGAGTGTTGCTGTCGTCTAGTAACCGAATGTCCAACACCAGTCTGTATTTTAACGTAATTCTTTTTGCTATAAAAGTAGAAACATTAGTGTAACCTCAGGCAGAGTTTTGTCATCTAATTAGGAAATTTCTAAACACCAAGAGTTGGATTCATGTGCTTTCTCCCCATTTGCCTACCCCTGATTTCTTTTCATTCTTTTAACATTCCTCATTTTCCAAGTATGTGGATTCTATAAGTAACTTGGAACATACAAAGTCACTTATAACTTGAATCCACATACATAAAAAAAAAGCATAAAATTTGCTTTTTTTCCCCCAAATTTAATACTCCAAAGTCCATAGGCAAGGCTTGTGTTTCCTAAAACAAGTTTTATTGCAGAAATTGGTAAATCTTACTCAGTAGTTGGATGATGGAAGAAAGCAGACCAAAAAAGGTTGGAACTAATAACTACAGACTGAGTCTAACATTTGACCTAGGACAAGAAAAAAATCTGAAATTCATAGATTTCATATATGCAAATTTACATAACCACTTTCATTTTATTGCTGTGGGTAGAACCAGTGTTGTGATAAACCAAAGTCGAGTAACAAGAAAAACGAATATTCAATCAAAGTACATAACTCATTGGATAAAACACAACTCCGGTTTCCCACACCTTTTTCCTTTCTATTTGAGGTGCAAACTGCAAAGCCTGGACTTGGCTCATACCAGAATGTTTTAATCCATATTTACTGGTGGAGATCTCTGTGTCAACACATTAAAGGGGTCAATCAGTGCAAGTGATAATCTATCCAAACAATCTCATTGTGTTCAGTTTTTAGTGAGGAAGATCATATGTTACCTTGAATAAGAGATCATGAGCAATAGTGTCCCATGGCAATGAGATGGACATTAAACAGCATTTAAGAGGGAACATCTCGTCTTCATCATATGAGGCGGTAGCAGCTGCTATTGCATGTTTAGCTGCCACAGATGCAACAGATGCTGCTTTACGGAAAATGGAGCCGAGATCGATGCTCTTCTTTGGTGAAACAGGACCTAAAACTACTTGGCTCTGATCTGAGAAAAGCAAGTCTATACAATCATCCCTTAAAGCCTACTACCTCTTCAATATACATTTCAGAATATCTGCTACTTTTTACTTTAGGCGATTGTCCTTTATAAAATATTTTTCAATTACGTCTACCCTCTTTAGACAATCCGAAACAACAAACACTTCTAAAGTTTTTGATGGCAGGCGTCAAATCTAGGCTAATGCATTTAAAATGATTTTACTTCTTATCTTCCATGCAATATTACTAAATGTGCTGTAAAGCTCGAGAAGACAGGAAAAACTAAAGGCCAAATGAAGAGCTCAGAATAAGCGCAACCATTCAATAAAAAGAAACGAACAGTACCTACAATGCCCGAAACAGCAACTTCAACTTCTCCACGTCCTCCTGGACCTTTCATATACAGTCTGTCTGCTTTTCCTGTATGATGACCTAGTGATAGAAGACTTCCAAACCGGTTCCTCCCCCCTGTAACAAAACATAAAGATGATAGAATTAAGGAAAAAGCATGAGAATATCACTTGGAGCAAACTGAAGAAAAAGGATATCAGCCAATATAGACAAGGCTTCCTATGGGTCATTTAGCTCTTAATATCTCTAAATTTATGTCTAACGGAAGTTAAATGTGTAATCCAGTCATCTGGAGGTTGGGTACAGTTCATACCCCACTTCCTTGACCTTTAGATGAACTTATATTACATCCAAATTATCAAGTTTGCTGTTGGGCCAGCAATGAATTCCATTGTTGATCTCTATCTTTTAAATTTCTCCCAAAGTATATGATGGGAAGGATATATTAAGCGCTGTGATAGTATGTAACTTGTTCTCAGGTGTGCCATCATGAGAACAAGTTACATACTATCACGGACGCTTAGTATATCCTTCCCATCATATACGTTGGGAAAATATTAAACGATCGAGATCAACAATGGTACTCCTCATCGCTCAGAAGAAAAATGCAAGAACTAAGATGAACAGAGTATCAGGACCATGAATATAAACTTTGCTAGAGAATTAAATGAGATTTTATGAATGCATAAACCATAGGAAAGAAAATTGTAAAACCTTCGTAGGCTTCTCGAACCATTTGATAGCTGACAAACCCAGAAAACAGAGTAACCTGCAATAAATGCACCAGCATGTCAATTTTCTCTTCTCTTAGCAAGAATTTACCATAATGTGTCCATATGCCTTGCAAAATACATGTGCTTTTAAAAATCACAAATCATACTTAGTTATACCGACAGAGTCCTTTATATGCACATATTTAGAAAAAAGTTTTAACGCATTATATATACAAATAACCTTGTCGGAAGCAGCAGCTGAACTATAAGTCACAATTGTACTCTAATCCCTTGATATGGAAACAGAGTATCATAGTGTGATGTGCACAACATACAACTATTACATGACTCGAGACGGATGTCATCTTGATGGAAAGCAAGAGTCACAGATTCAGCCAATCAACATGGATGAAGTAGTGATGCACACTAGAGATCAAAATACCGTTTAGATTTTTTTTTTTCCCAGTTACATAAAGGTGTGATGTTCAAGGAAAGTCTCGTATATACACCAGTTGCTAAAGAGGACCACATATTCAGGATTTTATTGAAAACTCATAGAAGGTAGAAAAGGAATAATTGGTCGGTGATTGGCAGCAAGAACTGAAAAGAGCAAAACATAGATACGAAACCACTAGACCTTAGGATCTTTCACCCTTCCAGGGTCGGTATTTGTGTTAAAATCACCAGAACTTTTATCATTTTTTCCAATTTCAGTCGGAAAGGCTGCCCCATCATGAGAATTCAGAAGTACACAATAGCAATGATCTTTTTCAGTCAGAACCTGCAAACATCATTAAGAAAGACAATGAACAAGGTTGGGAAAGGGGCAGTATAAAAATTCCCATGTATGAACCTAACGATCCGACTACAGTTATTTACAGGAACTATAAGGTCCACATCCTGTGTGCCTTACAGCCTTAGAAAACCTAAAGAAGACGACTGACCAGTCCTCAGAGGAAGATAATAGAAAAGCGCGCACAAAGTTCAAATGAGGAGCAGATTTAAAGAGCACAAAAGGTAATTCAAATTATAATTCATATATGGATTCTGTTCCAAAAGCCTACTAACATATTCTACAATAAATTTTAGAATTCAAGCAGATTTCCTCAACCAAAAATATATTCTTACATTTACAAACAAAATGCCACACTTCCGTAGAAACTATTCATTTCTATAGAATTGTCAACAAATGGAGTATAAAACATAATACTTGGAAGGAGGCAACAGAGAATGGGTGAACAAAATGTTACCACAGCATCAAAGGTAGAATCAAAATCATCTACGGCAAAACAAATATCTGGGTAGGCAGGTGTTGTCTCCACTTCCTACGTGCACAACAATGGAAACATCAAAAGCAAAATACAAATGGACAAACATTGATACGAGAAAAAAGACAATGCTTGCCTTCTTTGAGTCCAGATGGAAATTAACGCGACTAGGTGATGCATATACAGTTTTTATAACCTGCACCGATATGAATGTCAGATCAGAAATATATGATTATCATTGGCTTACAGAATTTAAAATCAACTTGAGGCTCAGAAAGAAATATATTTATGTTTGGTACAACACTTCGGTGGAATGTCCTCTCTTTTTCAGAAACGAAGCTATATTCATATTATCTTTTACCTAATTCTTTTCTTAATAGACGACTCATGATTAACAAAAAACCTGGACCATCATATTGGAAAGACGATTATATTTACTACTCTTTAGCTTCAGCTGCTTTCCTATGAAAAGATTAACGACGAGCTGAAAAGTCGAGAGTAATTTCATTGTAGGATTTCTAACCTTGTAGATAGGAGAGAGTGTTGTCTCTTTACTTCCTTGGTATGTCTTAAGGGCCTCATTACTAAAAACACAAGCAGTTTTGTGTTATAATGTAGTACACAATGAAAAGATGAAAAGCCATACGATAAGCAGAGTACGGACCATGGAATAAACAGGTCATACAAAAGACTCCCTATCACTTAAATGAAGACGAACTGAAATAAGATATCTGAGACTCCAACCTAGCAAACAGCTAGACTGAAGTAATGCTTGATGCAATAACATGAGTTTGGAACTTTAAAAAAAAGGGAAGGGGGATAGTAATATTATCAAAGTTTACTGCAAAACAGTCCATAACAGAACACAAACTTTTAATGTAAATAGACAGACATGCAATTAAGGCATGATGCAATCTATAACCATCTGAAAGTGACATGTTTACCTGCAAATCGCCACTGTAACAGTGAATGATGTGTGGGCAACCATGTTCAAATAAAACGATTTCCTCCAATCAACTTCAGCCAAACTTTCACCAAGCAGCTCGTCCAACTGCTTCAAAAGGGAGAAAAAATCAGTCATCATGTGTTTAATAGGCAATACATACGAGTTGCAACACAATAAAAAATTGGATACTTTTAACTGTCAAGGGGCCTATTTCAGATAAATAAGACATGATAGGCCATGAAAAGCTTTGCCATGTAAACCAGGAAAATACAGTCCTTTGCAAAAATAAAAGCTTAGCCTACGCTCCCTCATCCAAAAAAAAGAAGAAAAAAGTTGATGCCCCCAGACTCTGGGGCCCAGAGGTAACTTTTTCCATTAACTCCAGAGGAGGTACAATCTAAGATCTTGTATCACACAATTTATTCTTCGTAATTGACATGTTATGTTGACTGATCAACCTCATGTGAAAAAGAACCTAACCAGATATCTGAATTTGATTCGACAGGTTTACAGTTTACCTTTGGTGCCCACCTGCGCACAAAGTAAGGAGCTGGTGCGTCCTCATTTTCGGTCAAACCGTATGACTTACAGCTCTGGCAAAAGTAGCATAACACTTAGCAACGTTAAAGAAGCAGGGTAACTATGATGCTCAAGTTTTCGGTTGAGAGATAAGGTGCGAGCTAGCTACAAACCATTTTCCTAACAAAAAATAGAAGATCATCGTCTTGTCGCCTCCTTGACTCAATGCAGCGAATGAAGTAGACATCAAACACACCATGCCAGAAATTTGAGTCCATTTCTACATCTGACGCATCTTGCTCATCAAGAGACATCTTCCCTAATGATTTTGAATGCTTTTTCACCATACTTAGAATCTCATGCCTGAGAAACATGAATCAGACAGCAGAATCAACAAAAAGCCACCCAACGAGAGGAAATTCTTACATTGTTTACTTGATAGAGGATCGAGTCACATATCGAAACAAAAAAATACTGAACTAGTCCAAAAACTTAGCATCTGAAGAAGCATTTGATGGAGGTATAACATAATCAATCAAAGAAAAACTACAGGAGCAAGTATCATAGTTCAATTCGAGCTATATAACAAGCAATTGTTCAGAAAAAGCTCCCAAAATCACTCTGCAATTACAATAACTGACACCGAAACTAGTGGAAGGGTCTCAAGTCGTATGATCCCGAATTCGTTACCTGGAAGGAGTCTCTTCTCCATCGCTGAGCATTTCTGCACTCCGATTCTGTCGAGGTTCGATTACGAGAAACGTGTTGTGGCGATCCAATAGGGCTTTCTCCTCACACGACTCTCTCTCTCTCTCTCTCTCAGTATTCGTTTCTAATTTCGCTTTGATCCGATGCGAGAGAGAGAAGAAGGATCCGATGCGTTGGCAAAGTCTTAGCGTGTTGCGTCAATCGCAGAACCAAGTCACGAACTACGAATCGCTTCGGTGAATGAGAAACATAATAGATATTTTTATTTAGAGTATAAAATGCTATAAACATTAACTAAATGTGTTTTTGTCAACCTGTATTAATCTAATTAACTGTTTTAGGACTTAGGATATGGTTGATGATTGAAATTACATAGATGCAGATATTTGTATCTCAAAAATCTTCTTGTGTATCAATAAGACTGGATTTTTGTTAACACTATTCAGCTCAGAGAATATGGAAGCTGAAGAGTTTTCATGTCCCTAAAAGTAAAACAAGCTACAAGATCGATCTGAATCTGATAATCAGAAACGCTTGTTTAAGTGAACCGGGGAACTTCGAACACAAATGTTTATGATGTGAAGGTAAACAGCGAGGCAGACTGTGATTATCACTGAAGATTTGGCACCTACATATCCAACAACTTGACGTCCTCGCTCTGTAACTTCCTCATGTATCACATCGAAACTCCTCTGGAAACTCTGCAATGTCTTCAAGATTACAAATTCAATGATTGATCTCATCGTCTCGAGTGTCACTCTTCCTGTAACATCGAACATGAACTTCCTATTGCTCGGTACTGCTAAGGTGGTCGTAAGAGCCTCTGCCCATCCGTTTACCGACTCTTTTCTTTTGGAGAAACACTTCCTCTCGGTTTCATCGGACTTTGAAGATGACAACACTTGGTGAGACGTTCTCATGAAAGTCTCAAGAGCTCCATTACAGACCGAAACAAGAACATCTCGAGCCCTGTCGCAATGTTTTGGATTTGTCAGACCAGAGAATATCTGATCATAAGTGTTGATCCCAACCGTTTTCTCGATGTAGACGGTGACAGCTGAGGTAGTGAATCTCTCAATACAAGTTGCTAAAACCTCTCTAAACTTATCATCACCAAGCAAACTCATCCATCTAGGTTTTGATGAATCAATATCACTCTTAATCTCAGCAGAGTAAAACCCAAGAAGAAGATTTTTCGCAAAGCTACCAACTACAACAGAAACGAAACCCGTTCCTGCCTCTGAGAAAACCCTCTCAGCTACACTTGATGAATTCGATCCTAAAGTTTTAGATTCCTGATTCAAATTGTACCCACGGAAAACCCCAATCGCTACAGCCTCAGAAACCCTAGCTAGAGAATCCGTGAACTCTTTGGATTTACTGATTTTCGCGAGCTGCTTCAAGCTATTGGGGATTTCATCAGAATCCGAAATCAGAAACTCCTTCAAGTCTCGCGACAAAATACTTATGGTCTCCGCCGAATCGATAACCAATTCGGCGAAAGAAACAATGCCTTCGAAGAGCTTCATAAGACGCGTCCTCTTCCGCACCATGTATGGGGAATTATAAACCCGGTAAACTCCATAACCGGAAACACCAAGAGCCGCCATTAGAATCAGCCATTTCCTTCTTCTCTGAGGTAAAATGGAACCTATCTCTCCCAATCGAACAAGCTCCATCAAAACGTAGTTGAAACAAAGAAGAAGCTGACGGAGATGAAGATGAAGATGAATCTAGCATTTGTTTTGTTCACTAAACATTTGGAAGGAGCATCTGATCGAATCTTTCCGGTTCTGGCAAAACTACCTGTATTTTCGAGCGTATCTTCATCTCTTTCATTATCATATAACTTTTGTTTTTATTTAGATATGTTTCCATCATTGTGAATTTTAAGTTTATCAACGAAATTTTCAGAAATACAGCTTTCACATGCTATTTTAGAATAGGTTTAATTACACAGGATGCCATGTTTGTAAAAATTCTTTCATAGAATGCCATAATGTTTTTAACCTTTCATGGAATGCCACTTTCGCTTGTGAGATACCGATAATACCCCTAAAGAATAATGACGTCATAACATTAAGGAAACTTCCGTATCTTCGTCTTTAGCCGTTTCGTCTGCACCTTGGGCAATACACAGAGTTTCGATTAGGGTTCTCTTTCTCCAAAATCGAAGACTAATCTATCATCTAAAGCGGCCTCGCTCGTAATATATCGGTTCGCCGATCTTATCTATCGGATTGCTTTGTATTCCGAGAGAAGCGGGTGGTCCTGTTTTCCTCTTCACCATCACCGGCCGAGGTAGGGTATATATATGTGAATTAATTGATAGAATGTGTGTTAACATGCAGGGGTATGACGCATCAAGTGAATCTAACTGATTGGTTGTGTCATAGGTTGTGTTGTTTTGAAGGGATTTTCGGAGATTTGGTTGATGAGTTCCTCGGGAGAATCAATGCGTGAAGGGGAACAAAGTTTGAGTCTCTCAGTAATAGGATCGGAAGACAGTGAATATGATCCGAGTGAGGTTGGTGGGACGGAATCAGCGGAGTCGACCACGGTTTTTTATTACGAGCAACCACCACGTCGTTCAGTTGGCGTCTCAGGTAGTGCATGAATGATTTGATTTGCTGTTCTGAAAAAGATCCAGCTAGTTAGTTGTTTAGTGATGGTTGCAAACTTTTCATTATTGCTATTTCAGGGCCTTCTGATGATGTTTGCTCTATCACACCGCTTCGACTTTTTGGAACCGATAGGTATCCTGGTAATGGTCGGGTGAATTCGTACTCGAAAATGCAGTACCTCATTGATATTGTTGATGTTATGGTTGGAACGCCTGAGTTTACGGTTTTACTAGGGTCACAGTTCGGGACTTTGTTTAAGCTACCAGTTGCACGCTGCTCAATATCGGGCAAGCTGCTGCACAACATGGTGTGTCGGCAGCTGCTGTCTAAGAACAAGCATGATGCTTGGTTTACATTTGGAGGCATCCCTCTTCGGTTCTCAATTACTGAGTTTGAATATGTCACAGGTCTTGCAAGTGATCCTTTTCCTGCTGATGATGTGTTGTCGAAGTATCAAAAGCCTCGTGGAAAAGACCGCTGGTATTGGGAGACGCTGATTGGACCACAACAGACTGTCCTCATCTCTGATATCGTGGATATGCTGAAAGCTGATCGAACCATGGATGGAACGCGCCAACTTAAGTTGGTCCTTATTGTTATAGTTCACGGGGTTCTTATTTGTGGGACACAACCTGTCACTGCTTCTCGATACATTGTTGAAATGGTGAGGGAGCTAACATTTTTTCTTAGCTACCCGTGGGGAAGGCATTCGTTTCTACGTACGCTACGAAGGATGAAAGTTGGGGATATAATTAAGGACAAAGAAGATATGGTTGGCAAGTGCAAGCAATCATTTATGGTTATTCATGGGTTCCCTTTGGCGCTTCAGCTTGTCCTGTTTGAAACAATACCGTCATTGCTAACGTTCCTGCCGTGTGCGAGTGATCCCTCATGTTTCTTAGGCCAGACTATTACGGAGCTCCCGCTCTTGAAAACCTATCATACAGGGAATATTCTGAAGCTTGAGAATGAGCCTGGTGTAAGTTTTATGCATTCCGTGTATTGCTTACGTTGATGAACATTATATTTTGATTTTGCATATGTTCTAACGAAGGACATTTGAATTATATATGCAGTTGAAGGCTATATCCTGTCTTTGTCCACTGCTCGGGCGTTTGCAGTTGATATCCCTTTGGACACACATGTTGACTACCTTGAATTTCTTTTAGACGAAGGTAAAACATTCCATAAGGAGGATTGGAAGGGTGGTGACTGCTCACTTGGTATGCTTTGCATATGCTCTTCAACTGGCTCAGGCCGTTGCACATGTGGGGGATCTTCTCAGCCTCGCGTTGGTGCAGCTGACGTTTCTCAGTCGCCGTGTGATACACCAGGGTGCAGAGATTGTGGGGAGTTAAAGAGACAACTCGTGACGCTTGATGCTGAGAATACTCGCCTTGAAGCTCAGATTAAGGAGTGTGTGAGTTCAAAAATTGATAAATTTCGGTCGTTTATTGTTCAAGAACTGCGGCTCTGCGGTTCTGATAACACGACACGCCATTTAGCTTTTTTGCAGCCCGCATCCTATGGGAAAGGTTTAGTCCGTTCACGTAACCGAGATGGCAGAACTGGTGTGCGGATTGAGCCTCGTAGGGCTGCCCCCTTCCTGTTCAGTGAGTTATGGTTCTTCGTTTGTGGTTCTCCTCTTGTTTTATATTGTTCACCGAATTGCCTGTTCTGATTATGCTTTTTGGGTCCTCTGTCTTTCTTCTACTTTGATAACCTTAAGGGGCCTCCATATCATACATCTGGGGCATCTGGTGGGTCTCCTTTGCCTGTACGTTGCAATGTTAGCGCGACAAATTGTCACCGCTCTTCTGCAGAACTGTCTGCTTCTGCGGTTTGCCTTTTCCTCCTCTCTCGTGTGATTTCAGATTTACTACCTCGAACCCTGTTTGCTTGTGATATGTCTAACACGCCTTCTCACATTTGTTCCGCTAGTTTCCTCTGCGTCTTCCATTGCGATTTCCAGCCGTTAGTGGTGTTCGCTATCCTCCTCATCCTCTCTCCCTCCGACATAAGCCTCGGTCTGCTACTCTCAGGGAACCTGCTAAGAAAAATTCCCCTCCGCCCTTGCTCGTGTCTCCTCCTACTAAGCGTACCCGGCGTACACAAGTTTCAAATACCATTCCTCCATCATACGTCCCTTTCCCGATTAGCAGCCCAACTGTTGAACACACATTTCGGAATCTTGTTTCGTCTTTCGCGGAAAGGTTACTTCTACTTTCCTCTCAGTTATTTATGTTCCACGTTTTTTATACATTGTAACCGTACTTGTGTTTTTTTTACTTCCGGATAGGGTTTATGACTTAGATGGTGCTACTGCTCCTAAATCCTTCTTCAAAGATATTTTTACCCCCAAAAATGACTCTCAAACATGGTATGTTCACCTCTTCCCCTCCGTTATCTATGTTTATGTTTTTCGTTCTTCTCAGCCACGTTTGATGCTTCTAACTTATGCTTTCCTAACAAGCTCCCTCTCGTTTTTTGCCGGCAGCACCTTAATTTCATTGTTTGGTCAATGTGGCTCCACTTTGGTTCATTTCTCAAGTCTAGGAATACAACAATAACTGACTGTTACTTCACTCAGTACCTGACAACAAATTTCCCCCGCTTCGTCTCTGTTGCACCCCAAGATTTCAGTTTGTCGGGGATGCTCTGGTCTTATGTCGAAGGTCATGTAACAAATCATGAAGAAGTGTCTCTGTGGATGACTTCTGTTACCACTGTCTATGCCCCTATGAATTGGGGTTCGAAACATTGGGTCGCGTTAGCCATTCACTTGAAGGAATGTCGTATGGAGATTATTGACCCTTTACCCTCCGCCACACCAAACCGAAAGGTTAAGCAATTCATGACTTGTGTCGTGCGTATGCTCCCACATCTACTGCGCGCCTTCACTTCTACTGTCGTTCATTCAAGCATCCCTAGTTCAGATTTCATATGCACCCCGCTACCTGGAATTGCTATGAACGACCGTTCTGGTGAATGTGGTTCGCTTTCTTTGAAATTCATTGAGCTCCATTCCCACTCTCAGCCCATGGGATTTATCCCTGACTCGGTTGTTGATCAGATTCGGCTTCAGTATTCAATGTATGTTTATTCTGATTTCGTTAAATCCCTTGTCTAATTTTCTGTTTGTATCCTCCGTCTCCCTCACCTGTTGTATGAATGTCTGCTCTGTATGTAAGGACTCTCTAGTTTAGGTTTTGTTTAAGGTAGGCGAAGAGCATTTTCAGTTATGTTGCCTCTAACATCTTTATGCTTGGAAAACTAACATGTCTCTCTCACGTTTTGTGGTCTTCAACTCACTTTCGCATGCATGCTGCTTTACGGTTTTCTTATGTACACGTACTCCCTCCTTTTCTACCGATGCATGTGTGATTACTCCTTTCAGTTTGTGGAAATAATTGTCACCAGTTGGGTTATGTTGTTCGTTCCTCCGTCCTCTACTGTGTCCATGTTTTACATTGTTTGTTTGGGTTCACCTCTCCATCTCTACCTACGCTGCTACTGTACGTTTTATTTTTACTATGTTCTTTTCCCTCCGGTATATTCCTCCAAACCGTGTACTTGTAACCTGTCCCTTTCTCGTCCTCGTACTTCCCTTAATCTGTCGACTGTTTTCTTAGGGTTCATCTTTCCCTCTCTCCCAACGCGTCCCTTTTATGTTTTAGTTAACTTTTCAGTTTACGTATGCCTTTGTTCGGGTAGTGTTTCGGTATTTATGGTCATAATCCTTCCCGACCATCTCCATGGCGTTATACTATTTTCTGTGGGTTCAGCTTTCCCTTCGTTACAAAGCTTTCCTTGTAAGTTTTACTTTTACTCTGTCGCCGCAATCCGCACTACGGTCCACCTGGTTATAATGTTTTCTTTGGGTTCACATTTCCGTGTCAACCAACAATGCCCTTCCATGTTTTAGTTTTACAGAAGGTGGTCATTCCGCATTATGGTCAACCTGCGTCTGTTTTATTTTGGTTCGCGGCCACAACTACTTTTTATGTTCTTTTACTCGACCTCATTGCTACTCCCATCCTTCATGTCCCTTTTTCCTTTTCATCACCAACTAATTGTGTTTACCGTTCCCAATATATGACACATACCATTTATTCGTACTGCTCAACTTATATTACATGACTCATGACACTTATTATACATTTGTTTTTTGCGTACTGACTATTTCATCTGCATATATTACAAAGCCAACACGCTTACACAACACCCAGGCATCCCGATTCCTTTACCAAACCTATGTAGTTCCCCACACAAACTAGGTTTACTCGAACTTCCATATTTGTTTTTCCCTCTCAGCACATTGCACAAATTAGTCTCGAGTACCAAAATGCAAAGCAGTCCTTGCATACGTCATCAGCTGCACAACACACGTACACACACCATGGCGTGTCCGGGTAATTGTATGTGTCCTCATATATGCCTCTTCTTGGAACGTTCATTGTTGCAATTTGTGTGATGACAAAGTCAGCAACTTCTATTCCCTTTGCGACGTTCCTAACTCGATCCCACATCATTGCGATTGTGCCTATCCCTTCCTCGTAGTTCCCTACGCATATAAGGAAAACACCGAATGCAAAACAAGCGTAAATGAGGTGGTTAGAAGAATCCCTTAGGAGTAAAAATGCATCCATTGAATCGCCTTCCTCCCTTAGCATCTGCACCCCCTCAATGTATTTAGCTTGTATGTTACCAGCTTCGAGACACCGCATTAGGAATGGTCTGAACTTTGAACCGTGCATGGCTAGTGACCCAAAGAACATGAATTCATCGAGACACACCTCCCGCAAGACTTCTGGTGTGTAGACAGCATCCCTCCCTTCCCTCCCTGAAGCAATGATAGGCCCTAAGTTGGTGAAGCTTTCCTTCCCAATGCGGCGGAAAATGTCGGTTTTTATCTCTACGGGTAAGTCCCTCAAATTGCTCATTATGTGCTTTCTATGTTTTGTGTGTTATCATTTCCTCTCCACTGCCTCACTTTTATACTCGCACAGGTTCTCTTTAATTCTGGTGGGTGTCATAGTTTGTGGGTAGGTTTTTGTTTCATAAATTAACCCCCTCTCTAACGATTTAATTTTTGGCTTACCTGCCTCCATCACATCATATAAACCTCCTTCTTTCTACACTTCTCCATATACGTCAATTAATTCACTTCATTAATGGACATCTGTTATTACACATGCAGTCCACTCTAACTGCATTTTGCACAACAATTACATTGATACTTCCTATTTCTTACACAGGTTTTGAACACAAGCCCAATTTATGTTTCCTCACAAAAGCTCCCACGCCTTATCTCCATCTCCATGTATGCATTTCTCACAAAAAACAAAATGTTTCCCCCAAATGCTGCCTGTGCTGCTTATTTACTTAATAACAAGGGAATGCCATGTCATCCTTGCTTTTCTTCCACGCAGCCTTGCTTTCGTCCTACTAGTTATATAATCACCATTCTGCCTTACCCTATTTACATCTTTGTTGTCCCACCCATTCCCCTGCATTTTGCCACACTCAATCCTTCGTTTCATGCATATTTAAATTCCTAAATTCATTCTTATGTCTTACCCGACCTTAAGGAATTGGATTCTTGTAGGTGGCCTTGTTGTGGCCCTTCTAATGACATGTAGAACATCCGTACTGCCTTGTCTTTCTCCTCTTCCGTGCATGCAAGATACGCATTATCCATATGAAATTCCACAACGTTGAACATTTCCCCCTGCACTATTACCATGTTATTGACTTACATGTTTTCCAGTTGATGGTACACGCCTTTTCCTCGGCCTCCCTGCTCCCTTACCATTGTGTGGGTAGTGAATATCGTCTTCATTTTCATCCCCTGGAACAAATGCTTCCTCCATATCTGGCACCGGCTTCACTACTCCTTCATACACTTTCATCTGATATTCAGCAGTATACATTGCGCTTGCCAAGTTTGGAATTGGAATGCCCGCAAATCTTGCCGCTGCGATGGCATGGCTGCAAGGAAGTTGGAGTTTATCCAACATCTTGCAGCTACACGTCAGCTGCTGAAGATCGACTGTGAAGCTTGCTCCACTCAATACATTCACCTGAAACACCCATGCATTTGCTGGGACTACAGCGTGGGTTGTTGAAGCCTCAAGCTGCTCGAGCACCTTCTTCTTAACCTCCTTTGTCAGAGTTGTGGTCAGATTCGCCGCCTTATGCCTCCTGATGCAGAACCATTGCATCAGCTTCATTCTGATGCTTTCGACCATTGATAATATAGGCAGTTAGAGGGCTTTTGCTAGTGTTGAGTTCAAGGTCTCTGCTATGTTAGTCCTTGATAGATTGTACCTCATACCATACGCATACACTTGAGTCCAATGAGACAGCCCTATTTTCCTTAGATAATCAGCACACCGAATGTTCATGTTCTCAATTTTCGTAAACCAACGCTTGAACTCGCCAACTGAATATGCCCTTGCTGCTCTTGACACAAGGTACGCTAGGCCTCTTCTTTAAATCTCGCATTCACATTTCTTCCCAAATGGATGCTACATGCTCCGTGGTAAGCATGAGGGTAAACTTTTTGTATTGCTGCATATATAGCGGAATGCTTGTCTGAAATATCATTAGGCTCTGAGAATCTGGCAGTATTCATGCCAACTGTGTAAGGAACCACGTCCATGCTGGCTCATTCTCTCCATCAATGACACCGGATCATAAGGGGAAAACTTTGAAGTTCCCGTCTTGGAAACTAGCTGTTAGTAAACACTGTTGGAACTTGGACTTTATGACAGTTTCATCGATAATTAAAACCTTCCTTAGGTATAGGATGGCAAAAATTGATGCACCAATCGCAAAAAAAAAGTACTCAAACTTTTTTTCCCCTTCGCTACCGACCGTTGTTTCATGTTGTACACAGTCCCTGGATTCGCAGCTGCCAATCTTTTCATATATGCCGTCAACAGCTTATAGTTTGCATCATCAGAGCCCCGTGCATCCGTTACAGCCATCTCTTTAGCCCTCCATGGTTTCATATAGTTAATTGACACCCTTAGCTCCTGCAGCACCACGTCTGGTATGTCTACTGCTATGGGATCTATTTTCCCATTCCCAAATTTCTTTTTCAATACCCTTGATATAACCTTTGCTGAAGCTTTGTTGCCATAATTTGATCTAGTGTTAATGTTACAAGTGTGCGTTAACCTTGCCGTCCTAACCTCCAACTGTCGAGAATATCCTCCTCGTACGTGTGCAAACACTCTCCATGGGCATTTCTTATCAACACATTTCAGTATAACTCTCGACATGTCTGACTTTATCTGCCTAAATGTAAACATCCTTTTGATTGCATGTATCGCAACTATATCTTGCATTTCTGCTTTGTTCCGAAATGTCCTACCGATGTAGATGGAATCATCTGCCTCAACAAATTCAGGTGCTAACTCCTCACACGTTGGAACCACTCCATCGTCAAATACGAATGGCGCATCTCAACTCGAAATTATTCCTCCCTCTCGTATCTCTCTCTGAATACTTGCAAGTGTACTCTCTATATTTTCGTCCTCTTTTGCTTCTGCATCTATGTTCCCCAGGTCCTCTATTCGTTCTTCTCCACCCACGCCTGAGTTCTCCTTTGACCCTGGTCCAGGTTCAAACCCTGGCTCCCGAACATTTCCAAGCCTCAGTTCTTCCCTTGAGGTTCCTCTTATCTCTGGAACAACCACATCTCTTGCAAATTGCTCACAGCTATCTGTGTCATGCACGACATCGTCCCCTTCATCACTATCAAACAAGTCAGACTCGTTCACACTTGATTCTGAATCATCAAACCAGTCAAGGTCTCCCCACTTTTCTTCTTCAGTGTTATCTTCTGAATCTGCTACTCTATGCACTTCAACACAGTCTTCTCCGTCACACACATCATCCTCATTATCCAACACAATTGCTTTCCCCTTTGCTCCTACACTCTACCTTCTTGATTCTCCACTTCTGTCAAAGTTCAACTGTACTCTACATGCAACGCTCCTATTCCTTGTTTTCGTCTCTTCCCTTCTCACATACTCCGGTGACGCGTTATTTATCCATGCTCTGGCCCCTGGGGGTTCTTCTCCCCTTGTTGTTTCCTCCGCAAGCCGTATTATATCTTCGGCGTCACTACATGCTGTTACACCCACTGATTCGGCAGCCCTTGAGGTTCCGCCCTTATCACTTACTGCCTCCACCTGTCCCAGTGCAAGGTTCTTCCCAGTAACAGAATTTTTTGGACCATTACCCTGATATACCCGCGGTGTGTTTATGTCCCTTATACATTCACTTTCAAAGCTCACAAACAGCCCTATGCCTTTCCTCCTCTTCCTTTCCTCCATGAACATCCGTACCCCTGCATCACTCTTAATGCATATTGCAGGAGCTTTTGCAGCCTCAACAGGCGAGATGTCTCCCGGGTTCCAGAAGGTAATAACTGGTTTGAGTTTGCTTACCTTTAGGCTGAACTCGGCCTCGATCTGTTTTCTCAATTCCACGTATGAAGCAGATTGTGGCATCATGATGCATTGTGCCAGTATGTTCTTCTCAACAACAAACTGCCATTGCCCATCTCCCCCCACACTCCCATTCATTCCAAGACAATTGCCTTAGTCATGACCTGTCAAGTATACACGTGCTCAGTTATTACATATCATTTGTTATACCTATCTGCTTCTACGACCGTCATGCCTTCTGTTTATTTTATCTACATTACGTCCTCCCCCTCCACCCCTCTATCCCATAATCATCTTATTATGTCCCGTTGTTTACTACAGACTTGTGCTTTATAATCCTTTTCCACCAAACTACTTTCTAGCTAACAAATCCCCCCCCCTTTTAATTCCCAACATCAACCTTGCGCCCAGAAAAACATCACCCCCAATACACGTTATGAGACACGTTTAGTTTGTTTACCTGAGATCTCGTCGTTCACTCCCCTTGCCTTTTGCTCAACGCTCACCTTCACAAATTCGCAGATGTTTTTGCCTCCAATGACAGTAAACCCTAATTTCTCGTGTTCACTTTTACAAGAAACCCATATCTACTCCACTCGCTCTCTCCTTCGCTTCTTATTTAAAGACCACCTTCGTAGCTTTGTGGATGATTTCTGTCCATACATTCCCCCCCCTCTCCTCCCTCTCACTGTTGGGATACAAATTTCAAATTACGCTATACAGTGCGAGGGTCTCTCTCGTCTCCCAATATTGTCCATGAATTCCCCCCACTCCCGTTCTCGTCTCCCTGTTCGTTTTCTAAGTGCGGCTGACATCATCCACGATTATGAAACAAATACCATTATCGTAATTTATTTTGCTTCCAGGGGTACAAATGGCTGACTTTTCAACAAAATGGCATTGGCTCATGTGGATGGCATTTATGAAATATTTTTTTATGTTTATGGCAATCTATGCAATTTCCCCATTAGAATATACATTCTCTAAAATATTTTAAAATATATTCTTCATTTTATGATAATAATATACTATGAAAGAATCACAAATATACTCAATTTTACATATTCACTAAACCACATATAACTACACCTTTTTTTTTAATCAGATATACCCATCTTTTTCATTTTAATATCATTATATCCTTCATTTACCAAAGCTATTTTTCATTATAAATGATATATTTGCTAGGATTTAGGATTTTAGGATTTAGAGTTTAGTAAAATTATATAGTTTATGATTTACTTAGGATTTAGGGTTAAATCCTTATAAATCTAGGGTTTAATTTTTAAAAACTATTAGGATTTAACTATTAGGATTTAGGATTATATTTTAGTGGATTAGGGTTTATTAGGGGTCGGAAGACTATTTGGGTTTAGGATTTTAGTGTTTATGGTTTTTAAACCCTAAACCTTGGATCCTAAACCCTAAACCCTCATAAATAGCCAATATTTAAATAGGGGTATTTTAGACTTTTTACAAGAGAATGAAGGAATGTGGGTATATATGATTAATGGTATAAAAAATGGGTTAATGTGGTTAAACCCCATATACTATCCTTGTCAACAAATTAATATCTATTAGAATTTAATATGTAGTCATAATTTTAAGATAAAGGATTAGGGTTGAAAGTTTAACAATTATACGTTCATATGTTGATGTTACATACCAAAGCACAATCACACTGAAGCTGTTTATGATGCGTTGATACTTACTAAGGTAAATCGTCATGATGTTATGGCTTCTTTGATTATAATTTTGGATTAAGCACATAAGGTTTTTGTTGAATTATTACAGAGACTCGGACCGGATGTTCGAGAAGGAAAGCGTCAATATTAATTCTAATTTGGGAAATTGTATTGTATAGTACCTTTTTGGTAAGTAATTAGTTTCTACAAAAAATTTTGTTTT
This sequence comes from Aurinia saxatilis, assembly GCA_900406295.1. Classification (NCBI taxonomy): domain Eukaryota; kingdom Viridiplantae; phylum Streptophyta; class Magnoliopsida; order Brassicales; family Brassicaceae; genus Aurinia; species Aurinia saxatilis. Next base: position 243 of record OVAP01001251.1, on the reverse strand, counting down.
TATATTAAAATGGAAAACCAAAATTATTCATATACCCTTATATAAAAGTACTATTGTACTTTTTCTTCTCCTTACATACTTTTTAGTTTATTAAAAAAACAATTTGTTGATTATTTCTTTTTCTCACAAATTATAATTATGTAATTCTCTCTTTCTTCATTGTTCCATACATTTATTTTATTTAAGTGATTTATCTATATAAATAATGATTTGTTGTTGAGATTATACTCCTCTAAATAAATA
>OVAP01001250.1:0-25227 GCA_900406295.1 Aurinia saxatilis | reverse complement strand
AGGTGATCAAAGTAGAAATATCATTAAGCTTACAAGATGTTTAAGGAATCATTTATACTAACCCCACAACTCAAGATCCATCACTAATCACCCCTAATCTACCATACTCAATGATCAATAGAGAAACTACTCACACATAACCATAGAAAGATAGGAAATTGAATGATAAGACATGATTAAAGATGAGATTAATAATTTGTCAAACCAAAAATAAAATCTTTGAATCTTAAAAGAGAAGATCTAAGAGGATTACAAGAGAGCTTGGGATTTATGTTTATGGTAAAGCTTATCTTCTAAATAAATAACAAAAAAGAGTATTTATAGGCAAAACCCGGAAAAGTCAACAGAAACAGAAAAAGTCAACAAAATCAAAGGGAAGCTTGGGAGTGTGTCTGACATCGGGTGGCCACATCGGGTGGTACCCGATGCCACAGACACATGAGAAGTTGTTTTGGGGGAGCAAAAATGCACCCGACATCGGGTGCTCACATCGGGTGGCACCCGATGCCAGGGACATGTTCTTCACTCTTGGTTCTTTCTTCATCTTTGCTTGATCCTTTGCTTGTTGGCTCATCCCTTGATCTTTCATGCACCTTGTTCAAGTTCCACCATGTCCAAAATAGCCCAAGAAGTACCTAAATCATGCAAATATGTTATGCAAATGCAAGAATGCATATCTAAGTACTAAATGCAAGTCAAAATGTACAATGTAGCTAAATGCAAGGTAAACTATGAACAAATGAGTCAAAACTAAATAAATATGAATGCAAAACAACCATGAAAACAGTCCTAAAATGCAACATATCAATTCCCCCAAACTTAACATTTACTTGTCCGCAAGCAACAACCAAAAGACAACTCGAAAGAAAGGTTTGAAAGTGGGAACTCAAAGATATCAAGATGAGATTCTTAAACACACCAAACCAATTCGAAGTAATGCTAGCTTTTCACTAGGGTAGTTTCTAGTCATCGAGCTTAAGCAAATATAGAAAAGTCGTCTAAGACGACTAGACAAACCTCCATCAAGGCTCAAATAAACTTCCCCTTTGACATTCATTAACTTGTATGCGTCCGGTCTCAAAAATGGACAATTGATCAATGAGTTTGGCATGGTAAGGAGAAAGGTTTAGATGATTTGTAGTGGGGGTTAAATGCTTAGTGACTTGTCTCAAAACAAGCATAACTCATTATCCAAAAGCACTCAGAAAAGAAGTGTTGTACGAGTTTTTCTTCCATTCTACCCGTTCCGACCTCTCAACAACATTCATTCCTCTCAACCTCTCACTCTCTTTTGATTACTTTTCCTTTCTCAATACAAATTACCACCTAGAGAGCTCTTATTTTGAATGATCTAGCCTTTTTCTTCCACTCTTTTTGACCCTTTCTTTTCTATACTTTTGATTTAGCTCTTGGCTTTTTGCCTCTTTTAGCTAACAAGGGGATTATACTTTTGTGTTTAAAATTTTTTTTGGTGGGTATAGGCTTTTGTTTTGGTGCTCTCTCTAGAGGTTTTTTGGTAAACACTTTGGGATTTCTCAAACTCATAGCCATTTTGGCTTAATCCTCACCTTTTTCACACTCTTTCTTTTTCTCTCACCCCACCCCCCCAAACTTACTATAAACCTTCACTCTTTCTTTCATCGACTCTTTTCAAAACCACAATCTCACAAGTGACTAACAATTCCAAACCCTCTCCTAGATTAGCCAATGCGACTAATTCTTAATGGAAGAAAGGTACTCGTCACTTCAATTCTACAAGAGATTTTAGACATGATTATGTAAATGTGAAAAGACCTACCACACAAGAGTAATGTTGGCTTGAAAGGAGGTTAAGGTTCTTTGGGGTAGGGATTTATAACCAACCTTAATGATGAATGTGGCTAACCAAGTCATTTGAGAGTGGTAAAGAGGATAAGATGACTTGATTATTTTGAGGTGATCCACTAGTTGATCAAGAAGCCATAAATGAGAATATTCGTCAAAATTAAGTTCAAATAAACTAGGGGAAGCTTTCAAATCCACTTGCCTTCACAAAGGTAGAAGCTTAAACAACTTGATCGAGATGCTAATAGCAAGTCTTTTGAAATTCCCTAGCAAACAACTAGTACTACTAAACAAGTGGTCGAGCAAGTGTAAGAATCTAGCATTTAAGAGATTTCTCATCATTTTTCCCTCATGATTAATGCAAATGCAATCCTAAATGAGACAAATAAAATGACATGAAACTATATGCTAAAGGAGAAAAATCTTTTTGGTTTTTCGAATTTTTTAAAATTTTCTTATGAATTATATAGAAACTAAGATGTTCAATGCAAAAGCAATGGCAATTAAAACAACAAAGCTAGAATGTCATTAGCAACTAGCCCTCTCCCCCAAACTTAAACTTCATCGTCTCGATGAATATTCAAATTTGAGAAAGGGACCAAGAGTAAAAGTAAAGAAAAACAACAATGTCAATGAAAATAAAGAAACGAAACGAAACGAAATGCAAGTCTTGATGAAATAGGTACTTCGGCTCATGGGTGGGAAGAGGATGGTGCACCGGGATTGGGCGGGCCTTGCTCCATATCGTAGTACTCCAAGAAGCCGGATATGGATGATGAAGTGTTGGTCCGCGTAGTTCTCCCCGTGAGAGCATCATATTCCCCGAACCTCTCCATCATAAGCACGTTCAGACGGTCTTGAAGCTCGTGTTGTGCAACAAACCACCTCGTAGGGAAAGAGTTGCAAATGCATGTATTGGAACATCTCCTCGAGAGTGGCGGTTTGTGGTGGCGTTTCAGACAGATTATTCACCGTTATACTAGAAGATTCGAGAAGGTTCGAAGGTATATCTATGGAAAAGAAAGTATTTCTCTGTTTTACGACGAAAAGGGAAGTTTCCGAAGGATCATCGGAGAAATGGAAGTTCTTAGATTCACATCGGAGAGAAGGAAACTATCAAAGAAGTTGTCTGCGAAGAAACGGAAGGTGGCCCATCAAAAGCCGTAAGACCTAGGACGGTTTAGCTGAGAGTATAAATACTTTGCTAGTCATAACTCATAATGTATCTTGAAATCTCTTAACACCTCGAATCGTAGAGAGCTCTAGCAATAAAAATATGTTTTCATCTATAGTTTCTGTTTTTCCGTCCATTGTTTTTGTCCCTTCTCTTTACTTTCTTTGCTTTCATATTCACAAGTGATTCATACATTAAGACAGTCGACGATCCCATAAAGGTTTCGTGAACAAGTTTTGGTTGTGTGAATTTTGGTACACATAATTTGGCATCGACTGTGGGGACTCATCGACTGTTCCATACGAAGAATATCTTGCCACCAACGACGAACATGGCAGAAGAAGAGCATACCACCCAGCAGTTCTATGGCGACTCCACAAACCAACGGTGGCCCCACGAACGGAGAATATCCAGACGGTCCGACCATGCAGACTCCACTCAACGTAGGAGGTCCAACCATGCAAACTCCGCTCAACAAAGGAGGAGACAAAACTTTCAATCCTCAAACTGGCTTCAAGAACGACAGTACCTTGGTAAATGACTTGCTTACACGCTCCGCTATGCAAGACAAGATCAACCAATCCATCGCGGATAGGTTGAAGGAACTCACCATTCGAAACCAACCTCGGAAGTCTTGTAGAAGGCTTTTCAGCGTGCCACCTCACGATCCTGCAAGTCTGACGGTTCACTGGAACCCTATCATTCGTACAGAGCAACCACGAGGGTTGGACAAAACCATCGATCTCACCAAAGACACTCCCGTGATTGACAGGGGACCTCGCGCCGAAGACGGTCGCGAGAGAGAGTCAAGCCCACCTGTTTCACACTCAACAACCAGGGCACATAGATTGGCCCATTGATCAAGGTGAAGAAGTCTTCGAGGAATACTCCGATGATGATCAGCACGGAGAACACAAGGAAGATATCCTCCAACTCAGAGCATCCCTCCACATAATAGAAGCTAACATCCAGGAGGTGCACTCACAGATCCACAAAGCAGCCAGCCACACACCGGAGATTGACCGCGTGCTCAGAGAGCCGCAGATGACTCCCTTCACTTCGAGAATCACATGAGCTAGCATTCCTGATCCCGGCAAAGTTAGGATCTAATAAGTTGTCTATTTTCCACTTAAAAAGACCTTGACAACTACAATTTATTAAAATAGTAATGTCGAATCCACAAATCTCAGCAATTACACTATGACTTACTAAATTATTTAATCAAGCTAAGTCGAATAATTCAGGTGTTTTGGTCTTGTTTTCTAATTTTTCTATGGGTTTAAATTCAATGATAATAAAATGCTAGACCTAGGGATGATCAATGGATTGTCCTAAAATTAACTAGATGTTTATTCAGGTTCTAGTTTTACCAAACTTCAACTCAAATATAATCATAAATTGGTCCACTTTCGTGGTACCAATTACTTCTCTTAACAATCCTATTACACTTTCGTTTAATAGAAAATTCTATGAACAAAAAACTAGGTGATCAATCTAGTTTTAGCTTTAAGACATCATAAGGAGGAAGCTATTCTACAAATCTACCTATTTACATCCAGTTACTAACTTAACAACCCATGATCTCCTAGATCTAACAACCTAACTACTCACACATGAATGATTTAACAATAAAACAAGATATAAGGAAGAACACAATTAAGAACAAAAAAATACTGAATAATACTTTATTAATAATGAAAATAATGAAAGACAAGGATTTAAGTACACTTCTCAACAGTGGTAAATGAATGGAATGAAGGGAAATGAACAGCCCTCAACAAATCTCCAACTAACAAGAACAAAATCTCAAGAACAATGAAGCAAAAGTGTTTAGATCTAAAAGAAATAAATAAAATCAGAATGTGGTGTTGTGGAGGTTTGGAAATGGTTATATACTCCAGTGTTTTCGTCCAGGATCTCAGAAAATAAGGTAAATTGGAGCCAATTTCGTGATTGAAAGTTGCTCAAAATAACTCATCAATCGAGCTCGGATCGATCGATCCACAAGTATATCGATCGATCCACAAGTATATCGATCGATCTGCATTCGGATCAATCAATCTGTCTTGAAAGTCTGCGTGCAGGTCGATCTACGAATGGTCCGAATTCTCATCGAGTAAATGGATCGATCGATCCGGCCTAAAATCCATCATTTCCTCATATTTTTCCCAATACTCCATCTAGAAACTTCAATCCATGCTCCAACGTGTTTTGCACCTGATAGGACTCTAAATGACACTAAAAGACTCGGAAACACTTGAAAACAAGGGTTAGAAAGTGGTAAAAATGCAATACGTCAATTCCCCCAAACTTAACATTTGCTTGTCCGCAACAAACAACAAAGGTTGAAGAAGGGAGAAAGGTTTGAAGGTGGGGACTCAAAGCTAGAAAGCATGTATTCTAAGTTCTAAGGACGGATTCGGATTAATGTTAATCTTTGACATGCGAAATCCTTACTCATTCAAGCTTAGAACACCCATATTTACCAAATTCAGAAATTCACCACACATATTTAGAGAATCAAATTAAAGAACTTTGATTAAAAAACAGAAAACCAACAATACAACATAAAATAAAAAAGAAAAAAACGTATAAAAACTGAAAACAAATCAATTTGTACCTCAAACTCCATACAGTCAGCCAAAACCTTGAATAGAGCTAAAAAACAAAAACAAAAAATTAAAGTGAAGGTTGTTGATTAGTTTGCAGGCACAAAATTATTGAAGACACAAAAAAATTGAAAATTTAAAAAGGAAATCGAGAACAGGCTTTGGAACTAGCTCAAGAAGCTCGCCGCCTAGTCCACATCACCAAATAAGAAGAGCCATTATACATCTGAAGCAAGACCAAGTCACCAAATAAACTGTACAGACACAAAATCAGACTCAGAATCTTCCCCATTTACAAAAACAATTACACATTGTCGAAGTTAAAGAGTATATAGGACATTACCTGATCACCTTTGGGTTAGCTGCAAGTGGGAGACATCTCTTAGCTGAAAGGTTGTCTTATACTTGAACTTGAGAAAGAACAAAAGAACATGAGCAACAAAAAACATGAAATAACATGATAGAACACTGATAAAACTACATTACCATGAAACCCTTAAAAGTTAATTTAATTGCTAAGAGCCCTAGTTAGAACAGGAAAAAGAGATAATGACCTAAAAAAATTCAACACAAAAATTAATTTGTTCGAGAGAACGTACCTCAAAACCTGATTACAAAAGAAAAATAGAGAAGGATACATGCTTTATGCTTACTTTTGAGAAGAATCATGGCCGATAAGAAAAAAAACAAAAAAAACAATCAATCAATTACGTTAAAAACAATCATCTAACATGTAGAATTAATTAATCATAGAAGATGCAGAAGCAAAAAGACAGGAAAATGATCAAACCTAACTTTAACCAGAAAACCCTAGAAGACGAGCACAAAATAATGACCTAAACCTAAACGCAAGACACACATGTATATATAGAGAAGACTACAAACCCCAAAGAAGCCATCCAAAAAAGCCTAAAAGAAAGTTCTGACAACACGATCCCATGTCAGCAAATCACATGGCAAATAACCAAAACGAAAAATGCACGAGAAGCGAGAGAAATCTCTCCCAAAACCAAAAGTGAATATTTTCAAAGATTGTTTTGACGATTTTGAGTGATCTTCCCTAAAAACCATGCCCAGTCATCACACAAGGGAAATTTTAACAAAGAAAATGATTAAAAAAAAAAAAGGGAAAGCATAATTAAGGGCATAAGAGTCGTTTTATCCTATGTGGCGCAACAATGTCTTTAGAACCGAGAGAATGTTATCCGCACTTCGTATTTAATATATTTAGATTTCTAAGGTACTTATAAGGCATGTATAAGACATTACAAAAATACATACAAGACTTTATAACTACCCTAAACAATAGTAAAACTAGTGACACGAATAACCGTATATAAGTAAATGTCATCACTCACCAACGTCTCGAAATATTTTGATTATTTGATCATGTTCCTCTTTGACAAAACATATAAACAAAAGGAGAGGAGAAAAGAAAACAAGAGACATCAAAATAAGGCTCTTAGGAGTTTGGTCCCGGTTGGTTTGTGATTGCAGTAACTTCGTTTCCAGCTTATTGTGTGCTGGAAGAACCATTACTTTTTGGATCTTATAGCATTGCCACATCACCTTGTGGAGATTACTGGAGGTTCATGAAGAAGCATCAGAAAATTAGAAAACATCCCGAAGAAACAAAACATTAATGACAATGAGAGGCAAAGAAGGACAATACATCAGCTAGTTCCGAGTTAATCTGACGGCGTCTTTGTCCGTGTTCTCTTAAGAGCTTTGCAAACTCGTCATATTTTTTAGTTTCAGCACAAAATGCTTCCTTCACAGCATGGATGTATGTATATGCATAGCTTGTGGTAGCCTTGGTAGGGATGTAACGTCCGTTGAAATTATGCCCTTGAAACCAAGAAGCAGTTCATGGTGATCTTTGAAGACTTCCTCCATTCTTAAGATGACATTAGCATCATCTATTCTACAAAGAGACTAGTTAGTAACATCAGAAGCAATTCACACACATAACATAAGGTGGACGAAACTATTCATACTCAAGAGCTCTAAAATCAGCAAAAATCAGCTAGAAATGCTTTCTAAACTAGATGATTAATGCAGCTAAATTCACATATTTCAAGCACAAGCTTTTGTTGATATGAGAGATTTAGAGATTTTCAAGGGCTAACAACGACCATTTGAATCGGAGACAAAGCTAAGATAATCTTGAGGTACCGGGTTACGTATGAGGATATTCATCCGCCAATACTTTACAAGTATTAACGAGGGAACAAGCTCACCGAGGATAAATCCAAAAGATGTGAGCTGGCATGAATGGCGTGAGGAGAAAGCAGTTAATAGAAGTCTAGAAGTTGGAGTTAAATAGTTACTCTGGTTAAGGAAATGTCATTGTCTAGAGTAACTGTTTTTTAGGATGGTTCCTTTTGGCTTTACTTAAGGGAGAGAGTTGGTGAGGAGAGAGTTATCTTTTGGGATCATTATCTTTTGCCTTTTGGCTATGGGGTAGGGAGAGAACGCCATTAAAGGTCTCGCAAATTTGTTACTTTTCATCTTGATTATCGGGAATTTCCTTTGTACCTACCAACTTTATCAATCAAAGAACTTTTCTATTCATCTTATTCTTACAAATTGATACTACACGTATCAACTTGGTATCAGAGCTCGGTTCAGACTCAAAGGGAAAACAAGCCATCAACGAAAATGGAGATCACTGACCTTGAGAACCGGATGAGGAAATACATGGGAATCATATTAAAAACCTGAAGATCAAGCAAATCAACTTTGGAGGAGATTATGTAGAGAAGGCCCCGCCCATAGGAAAGCAACTTTGCATACGTCCGGCCAAGCAACTTTGGCTTTATGAGTATTTGGAGAAGGCCCCGCCCATAGGAAAGTTGAGCATAGACTTTCAACTTTGGCTTTATGCGTATTTAGAGAAGGTCCTGCCCATAGGAAAGCCGAGCATAGACTTTCAATCTCTCGAATACATTTAGAGGGAAGTTTAAAAACAGCCATCCAAAAATTTGTTAAACTTGCAATCACCGAGGTGAGCAACTGCAACCGGCCAGTAAAAGAAAGAAAGAGCGTTGTCCAAGAGGATATGCGTTGTCGGACCTTATTTATTAACGGAGAGTAGTCAGTTGTATTCATGCGCTTGGTAAGGAGGGGCAATCCCAAGTAGCGAACAGGAAGTGTTCCTGAAGTGAATGGGAAGCGTTGGAGGAGATTATGATGTGTAACTGAAGAAACTCCAGCTTAGTATATGGTCGATTTTTCTAGGCTAATATGTAGCCCAAAATACGATGCAAATTCAGTGAACACATCGAGAATGCCCTCCACAGAACGAGCTTTTCCATCAGAAAATAACATGATATCGTCCGCAAAACTTAGGTGGGTGAGGCACAGATTTCGACAACCTGGATGATAACCAAATTTCCTATCCAAAGCTGCTTTATCAAGCATTTTGGATAAGACATTCATGCATATCACAAAAAGATAGGGTGATAGCGAACAACCTTGTCTCAATCCTCTAGAACTATGGAAGTATCCAGCTAGTTCTCCATTCACCTGAACTGAAAAAGAAGCCGTCGTAATACATAGCTTTATCCAATGAACAAACTGCGATGGAAAGTCTAAAGCAACCAAAACACCCAATAGGAAATCCCAATTTACCGAATCAAAAGCTTTGGATATATCAATCTTGAGAGCACAACGCTTCGAGATTGAATTTTTATGATAATCCTTTACTAATTGGGTTGCCAGCAACACATTCTCAATAAGCAGTCTTCCTCGAACAAATACAGATTGGTTCTTGGTGATAAAACTAGGCAAGACTTTTTTGAGCCGATTGGCTATAATCTTGGAGATTATCTTATACAAAATATTACAGCACAAAATCGGCCTATAGCCCTTCATTTGAATTGCACCCGCTTTCTTTGGTATTAGAGCCAGAATTGTAAAACTGATTCTTTAGGTAAAAAAACCCTTTATGAAAAAAGATTTAATACCTGCGGTAACATCCTCACCCACTATGTTCCATGCAGCTTGGAAGAATTCAATGGTAAACCCATCCGGACCGGGAGATTTATTTTTCGACATAGCAAAAACAACATCCTTTATTTCCGCGCGAGAATCTCATGTATAAGGCCAGCCTTTTCAGATGCAGTACATTGATAATCCAAGAGGTTATGAAAATCCATAAGCGGCATTCCCACAACGTCAGGTTGTGGAGCATTAAGAAAGGTACTGAAATGACGACGGGTCTCCGCTTTTATCTCAGCTGGATTCACTATATGAGAGCCATCAGAAAGTTCTAGTTCGCGAATATCATTGCAAGTTTGCCTTGCTGTTGCTGCCCGATGACGCACCTTGTTGTTTCGATCTCCAACATGTAACCAATGCAGTTTCGATTTTTTACGAAGATAAGCCTCTTCAAAATCCGAGATATGCTCCCACTTTATTGTAGCAGCACCCTCGGCCTCCATATTAGCTTGCCTCGGTAGCAACATAGTTTGGGTTTGCTTATCACAAAGAACAGTCCATGCTGCAGTTATACGTTTGATGAGATCCCCAACTTGATCTTTAGTATATTGTCGAATGTCGGGCTTTATTCCCTTTAACTTACCACACAGCCGGTGAAGAGCCGATGTTGAGACATATAAAGGAGTTGTCCCGGACCAAAAGTTATCAATGAGATCCAACAGCTCATGTTGTTTAGTTAGCATATTCAAAATTTTGAAAGGCTTTCTAACCAACGTAGTATCCCTGATTAAACCAATCCGACTTCTAAAATTATCCGAACAGCCACACCCCTCATAAACGCAAGACGAGTCCGGCTTACTATGAAGCCAAGAATGGTTTATGAGAACTCTATCCAACTTCTTGCAAATTAGTCCATCGCTGCGTTTGTTGCACCAGGTAAATAACGGGCCTTGGGAGCCCATGTCAGTCAAAGAACATTGTTGGAGGAGGTCATAAAATTCTCTCGACCCTTGAGAAAGAGTATGATGCTCATCTGAATGCTCATCTTGACTAGTGATTTCATTGAAATCCCCTAGAATCATCCACCTCTTATTTCGAAACATGGGAGCGTTTTGATGGTCCTCTATATCTCTCCATAACACCTTCCTCTCTCGTCTGTGTCATTAGAAGCATAAACCATGGAGCAACAAAATTCCCCCGGGTCCTCAAACAAACAAACCGATATTGTGATCAACTCATCACTCAAAGATTGGCGTTATACGAACTGAGTCTCTCCACACCAGCCATATACGTTCCAATCTATGATGCTTGTAATTTTTCATGTACGACCAACCTGTACATAACTTCTCCACAATCCTAGGAGCTTTACCTTCTTTAACTCGCGTCTCCAAAAATCCCCCAAACTGAAAATCATTCTCTTGTAACCACTACAAATAATGGAATGCTTCTTATTTTTATTTATGCCTCGCACATTCCATACAAACACCGACATAAATTATTTGTTGTGTTTCTTCGGACCGTTTTTCCCAAGATTAGGGACACCTCCCTGGCTCCTGGTATTTAAAGATCCTAAGAATTTGTGAGAAAATTTAGACTGTCTGGGCAGTTGTGAACGTCTTTTAAAGAAGCCTATTCCACCTCTGATGCGTTACCATCCCCCTTCTCCTCCTCAACATTATTACCCACAACATCCCTTGAGTCCTCATCACTAGAATTCTCAATGTCAGTTATGTGTCCATCCTCTAAAATTTGTTTTTCTGACAGTATGAGATACCTCGATGAAGATCCCACCGGAGAGACAGGTACAATTTTCTTAGCAGATGAGCGACTGGATTTTGAAACTTCTGTCCACTCGCCCTCTTCAACTTCCACTGACTTCGTTGGTGTGTCAACCAAGACCTCCTCTATTTTCTCACTAGGTGCAGGCGAGGAAACTTCCTCTTGCAGCTGTTGTTGTGGACTATCACCCACCTCAACGTCATCCATTTACCCCTTGTCTCATCTGCCAACTCTTGTACATCTACCTTCTCTACATTATTAGCCTCATTTTCAACATGCTTGGAGTCCTTTAGGCCTTCCCCTCGCTTGAGTATGGTAATGGGTTCTTTGTGCTTCTGCCCGGCCGGCTCCATCTTGCACACTGGTTTAGCGTGGCCCCATTTCTTGCACATCTCACACCTAGACGGCAGCCAAGGGTATGTGTACGTTACAACACAATCCACACCTGTGGATGATTCAAAGCAGTACGACGTCGGTAGAGACTTTGTAAGATCTAAGTCTACAAAGACTTTAGCTTCCTCGAAACTCTTACAATGTTCAGTCTTCGAATGTAAGCTCTTGGGAACTCCAGCAGTCGATGATAGGTAACTAAGTCCCAGACGAGGATACATCTCATATGGTACATTCGACAAAGTCACCCGTGACAAAATAGAGGTCAAAGCTGGTTGCGATTCCTCCACTCTCGGGCTACACTTTGCGACCGTCATCGGAAGGCCCATAATATTCCACATACCACGACGAAGCACACGACTACGGATGCCTTTGCTTGGGATGCGGAATTTAACAACTCTCTTGCTTTCATCGATTTACCAACTTCTGGATTGAAGCCACATGGGGAGCTACTGACGGGAATGTGCCTACAATTATATCCTCCCATAGAGGGGTGGAGTCCTTAAAGAGCGCATAAGGGATCCTCACCGTGCCAACTCCGTCAATCTCCTCAACTTGAAGATCGTAACGCGTCATGGTGGCTTGGGATTGAACTACAGCAGCCCAGCTCTTACCCTCACCCCACCTCCAGATATTTTACCATCCATCACTTTGAGTATCCTTTTCCCCCAACTCACTATGCTCCTTAGCCAACACAGTCGACCATGGACTCATCGATTTCGCTTCATTCACTTTCGGTACCTCAACATTTATCCTTGTAACTGAGTCATGAACCATCTCACCTGTCACCTCACCTCCAGAACCTACAGAACCATCAGCCTCTGGCGCCATGGCCGGAAACCTAACGTGCCGCGGAAACAAAAAGAAGAAACCTTAAAATTGCTTTGAAATCGCTCTTTCCTCATTTAGCTCAGGGTGTTCCGTTTTTTATCTCTTTTTTCATCAGTCAAACCTTAAAATAGTTTAAAATAACAAATCAAGATGGACAACTGTTTACACTGTTAAACTCGAAAGATCTTGAGAAGAACAGTAACATCCTTTAAACTCACCAAATACGTGTAATAGAATATTGGAAGTTGCCCCCTCTAAGACCATCTCCATTCATAAGCAACCTTTAAGGTTACTTAGTAATTTTTAATTAATAAATATAACAATAAATTATTCTAAAAGTTCTACTCTAGTTTTACCAAAAAAAAAAACCTCCATTGATTAACAATTTTGGATTGCTTAAGGATTAAAAAAACAATAAACTTGAAATAATTTTATTTTATGTATAAATTATTTTTTTAATTATAAATATACTACATGAATGAAAAAAAATAATTTATATTGCATAAGATTTTAAACATACATTACATCACAAAAAAAAAATAATTAAAAGTATATAAACTTACAAATCATCAAAAGATAAAAAACATACAATAATAGAAAACATGTAAAAAACATGATAAGAACATAAAATTTGGTTTGGTAAAAAAAAAAAGGAAAACCAATCAAAGGTTGGCACATATGAATTGCTAAACTTGAGAAAGTTACTTAAATAAGGGTCGGCCCTGACAAAAATAGGCCAAAAATTTAATTTTCATTTATTTAAATGGTGAATAGTAGGGATGTCAATTGGGCATGTGGCCTGCGGACCAGGCCCGTTTGGACCACCTTCATAGCGGGTATGGGCTTTTGTATTGAAGACCGCAAATGCGGGACTCGCGGTTCGGCCCATTTGGTCTTGCGGTCTCGTGCAGTCTGGTCCGCTGGTTATCCGCGGTCTGCGGTCCAGCCCGCCAAATGCTGTGTTTGCTAGTTCTCTGTTAAAACAGATAAGTTTAACAAGGTGTTTACTTATATTGTTGATCCTTTGGAGACATTAAGAGTGTTTGACACACCTCCTAATCTCATATATTCCTCTTGTCACTCTTCGTCTTCTCTGGTTTTTCATCTCTTCAAATCTCAAATCTCAAATTTTCAATTAACACTCAGTTTCCTTCCTTTATATTGCTTCTGATATTCACAATCAAAACCCATAAACTCAAATACCCTTTTGTATACTCACTCGGTAATCTGGGTAATCTCCGTGAGAAATCTCACAAGAAAGATGGGTTCGGTGATGCTAATGTTGGTATGGCTAGCTTTGTTGTTGCTGCTATGGGGTTTAAAGTTCTTGTCTTTGAGCCTAATTAAAGAGTTTACAGAGGATTTGTGATGTGATTTGTGTTTTCTGGGTTTGTTTTCAAACAGTTTTGACAGAGAAAAGAGATAAACATGTTTGTTTTCTATCTGTTTAAACAGATAAATTTAGTAGTCCGTTTAGATCCGTGGGCCAACCCGTTTACACGTAAAATATAGCGGAGCAGGTCTGGGCCTTATTTACCTGGACCGCAGCCCGCCGCGGTCTGGACTGTTGAGACTGCAAAAGAATATGGACTCGTGCGGCTGATCCGTTTGAACGCGGGTCGGCCTGTTTAACATCCCTAGTGAATAGTTAAGAAACTTGAAATCTATTGAATGCTCTTGAATTCCGTAAGTCATTGACCGAAAATTGTATCCAATAAAGAAAAAGATGGACGGGCCTGGAAGAAGAAAATAAGAAATGGGCTTAAGAGGCCCGGCCGCGTATAAAAACAAGGAGAAACCTCGTGTTTCACTTCGTATCGGCGTCAGGGTTGTTGGTTCTCCGTTTTGTCGGAAGATGTTTCGGGTTTCAAAGAGCCAGCTCGGTTTCCCTTTCTCGTCCTTCACCAAGAGACACTTGTCCGGTAGGTCGGTGATCGACAGGGCGGCGTTCGATGGGGAGCTAAGGGTTTTCATCGTCTCCGGCGAAGTCTCCGGCGATAACATCGGCTCTCGTCTTATGGCCTCGCTCAGAAAGCTCTCTCCTTTCCCCCTCCGTTTCCATGGAGTTGGAGGGTAAGTTGCACTTGTGGGTTTCCCGATCTGCTTCTCTTTTGTATCTTTGCTTCTTCTAGATAACGAATTGATTTTACTACTACTTTTAAGATCCTTGATGTGCAAGCAAGGATTGACTAGCTTGTTTCCCATGGAGGATTTGGCGGTAATGGGTGTGTGGGAGCTCTTACCGCATCTTTATAAATTCCAGTTGAAATTGAAGGAGGCCACTGATGCTGCGGTTAAGTTCAGGCCGCACGTTGTTGTGACCATTGATTCAAAGGGCTTCTCTTTCCGTCTACTTAAACAGTTGCGGGGTAAACATTCTCCAAACTTACCTAGGAATATGCTCTATTTCAAATTTTCAAAATGCCTGTTCTTCATCCTTGGTTTTGATTAAAATTGAAACCTAAAGAAATGGAGCCATTACTTCCTGAATATATTCATATACATCAGGTAGGACAACGGAGGAATGCTTTTTGCCTTTGTAGCTAGATATAGTCAGCAGCTCCCGGAAAATTCTCCCCTGCATTTTCATTATGTGGCACCATCCTTCTGGGCCTGGAGAGGAGGAGAATCAAGACTTGGAGGTCTCTCTGAATTTGTTGATCATCTTTTCTGCATTCTTCCAAACGAGCAACGGGTTTGTAGGGAACATGGGGTGGAAGCAACCTTTGTTGGACATCCCGTTCTCGAGGATGCTTCTGAGTTCAACCTTGTATTCATTTTATTCTTCTTGGATTACTTCAGTTTCTTTGGCACTCTCCTAGATTCACTGGTGCTCTTTGTTGCTGCAGGTCAGGACATGCAAGGAATTGAAGAAGCGTGAAATCTTTAATTTTAGCAAATATTCACTATCTTTTAGTAATGTTGAAGTTTATTCTATATTACAGTTTCGAAATCTACTTTTGTTTATTTCTCAAAGTTCTTATCGGTGCATTGCAGAACTTTTCATGGAAGACGAATCCACTGTCATTTCGGTGCTACCTGGGAGCAGATTACAGGAAGTTGAAAGAATGCTACCCATATTTGCTCAAGCAATGAAGCTACTTAAAGACCCATTTCCAAAAATAGTAACGCTAATCCACGTCGCATCCAATAGTCAAGTGGATCACTTCATTAGAGAATCCCTCTGTGAGTGGCCAGTTCCAGCAATTCTAGTCCCGAGTGGATCCACTCAGCTTAAATATGATGCCTTTGGCGTAAGTGTCCAAGCCCTCTTTCTCTCTCTAGGTGTCGCTTCTGCCTTACCCTTCTCATTGTCCGGTTTTCCACAATAACAGGCGAGTCAGGCTGCACTATGCACGTCAGGAACAGCTGCTGTTGAGTTGCAGCTTGCTCGTCTACCTTCCCTTGTTGCTTACCGAGCACATCTTCTAACAGAGCTAGTAATCCGTTTCAAAGCCAAGATACCTTATATTTCTCTTCCAAACATTCTCTTAGACTCCCCAGTCATTCCTGAAGCATTGTTTCAAGCTTGCAACCCTTTAAATCTTGCCTCGATACTAGAGTATTCTAATTACTTTTGCCTATGTCACCTCTATATTATATCATCTGGCTATCGAAAAATGGGCATGATGATGATTTGAGATGGTGTGTGAACTGTAGGAGACTGCTCTTGGATGAAAAGATGAGAGAAAAACAAGTTGGTGCTGCTAAAAAGTTGACAGGCCTCTTGCGTCCATCAGAAATCGGAATAAGTAACTTCATTCATTGTGGTGATTTGAAGTCTCAGCAATATACACCAAGCATCTTAGCAGCTTCGACTATTCTTAATTATGCCAAGCATTGAGGCCTCTTGCAAAGAACATCTTTGGTTATACATTGTAGTCATTGCTGGTAATATAAGTGGGCTGTCCTTCAATATTCAAAATAAACGACCTCCCATGTTGTAGTCCACATACTTTCAACAGTTTTTGTTGTTACCATTACAAAGGCATCTTAAAAACTAGATGAGTAAATGTGCTGCCCTAGATCTTGTATTCCCTTTTATACTTTGAATTCCGTGTTATGTATATGTCATTGTGAGCCAAAGCCCTTTGCAGGATGGGTCTATAAATAGATCTTAATGCTATACAACGGTTTAAATTTAAAACTAATTCGTCTACGATCATTTTAAATATCAAATACAAAGCAACTGCTAACAATTATAGCATACGCACAAAAACCTATTTTCTTAATAATCAGTAAAAAAAGTCATTCTTGTTCTACCCTCCCTAAGAAGAATATTTGTCTCCCCTTTCTTATGTGTCTACTCAGCTAATCGTAAATCCCATTAAAGGTCTAAATCATGTGCTGCATTTAAGGCCTTTTTCTTTACCATAAACGGAAGTATCTAAAAAGGTCATGGTTACCTAAGCAGTCTAAAAAGTTCTAGGTGTGTTTAAAAAAGGTCATGATTAGACCAAAAGTGACAAAGTCACTGATTCACTGACAACTTGATACTTTGTACTCGTGGTATCGTACGTTTCCCCATATCAAAAGACAACTTCACTAAAGACATCACTAGACAAAACAAAAAATAAATTTACAACTCAGAAAAGTCTGCTTCAAATGAACTCAAAGGCTGTATTTGAAGCAGAGTATAGAGTGTCTCAGCCTCTTTGGTTCGCAGGCTTAAGACAAACAGACAAGCCCCAGTCAGAAGGTATTTGCATTTGGTGTTGCTTGGTGTAAATGTAAATGTAACTGTATTCCGCTGTCAGGATATACATATTTTGGGGAGAATGAAGGATCAAACATAGAGAGATAGATGCAAAACATCAAAACAACAAAGAATAATCTCTTGTAAACTCTCAAATCCAAACTCTCAAGCATGCACCAATCTCCATTTAAAAAAAAAAAAAAAAAAGGGAAGAAAAGGAAACATTCTCAGAGAAGTATGTTAAGATATATTGGTTTCAAGAGCCATCCATGGTAATATCACCCCCTGTAGTTGGCTTGGGTGCTGCTCCAAAAATGAAGTCTTGAGGAGGGATAGTAGAAGCAGGAGATGAAAAGATAGAAGAATTGGGAGCATTGGTGAACACAGGAGCCTGCACTTGGTTAGGGAAGCCAAAGCCAAAAGTAGGAGCATCATTGATATTCATCACCCCATCTCTTGATCCGAAAATCATCTGCTCAAACTCCTCTAGTTGTTGGTAGAACTCTGTAACAGGAAAAGAAATGAGCACAAAATTGGAAGAATAAATATATCTAACAAGCTAAATCCCAGAGTACTTGCCTGGATTAATGTCAGTAGTGGGTCTCCGTTGTTTCACCCACTGATGACTCTCAGCGAGTCTCCACCCTTTACGTTTCATCAAGTATGCTATAACAAAGGCGGGCGATCTGTTTGTTACACAAGAGAGAAGATTGTAAACCTCAAACACCGTTCAGTTAAGAAAGTCAGGATAAACGTACTGACCTACTTTTCCCCGACATGCAGTGCACAAGAACACGCGCCTTGGCCTTCTCACATTGGTCTATAGAGAGTAACAACAAGAGATTAGATTTGCTGAAACAAGAAAGAGGGGGTTTTGAGAAAGAAGCAAACCTAAAAAGTGGATAGCATCATCAAATTGCAAGATCTTTTCATCAGCAAGGCCATGATAAGTGAAGGAATTCCTGTACAGATTCTGGCACGAAGGAACCGTCTGAACAACACAAGGGTCAGTCAATAAGCAAAACCCTAAAGTTCCAATTCAAGAATATTAACAACAGGTTTGGAAAAAAAAAGGAAACTGACATTAAGAATACAAGAGATTCCCTGAGTCTTGAGAAGCTCAGAGCGGGAAGCGTTGTCGTAGCTTCCGAGAAAGAGGAACTCCGGCAAGATCTCAGAGGGAAAAGCGCTGATATGGAGTTGCGCAGCCGCCGCCGCCGCGTCGGAGGAAACCGGCATACGATGGCCACAGATTCCACAGACCTCTCCTTCCTCATACTTGTGGTAATGCCCACAAACCGAACAAGGGTTTTCTCTCTCCCTCTTCCTCATAACTCAATTGATTAGATCCGATCAAGAATCGAAATCGAGGGTTTTTGTTTTTAGGGTTATAAGATTTGAACGGAGGAATCGGGCAAGGGATGAGGAAGACAAGATTAATTATTATTTTTCTTCTTCTTCTTCTTCTTTTATATATTGCTCCGGATAAACACGTGCCCCGTGTACTCAGATTTTTGTATATCTCGCAGATCTACTTCATTCTTATATGTTAACCATACATTTTCTTTTTCTTACACGATTTTTTTAGCAACTTCTTTTTGGCTATGTTAATTAAAAGAGAGAATTTATATATCTATTAACCATATATAATTATATCATTTTTTTATATATCAAATTCTTTTTATTTTAATATTTTCTTCTTCGCCGTTAATTCTCCATCTTTAATCTCTCTCCACCGATTCTCTTCAGCGACTATTTTCGGCTCCCCTCTCCTCTCTCTGACTTCTTCTCTCATTGTTGCCATTGATTTTCTCTTCTGCCCGTCTCTTTCTTTTCTGTGTTGTCGTCGTCGCTCTTCTCTTCGGCGTTTTTTTTTTCAGGAATGATTCAAGGATCTAATTTGCTCTAAGTCACATTGATTCAAGGTGCTTGTCTCCAAACCTAGAGCGATTTGTGATTTTTTCATTGTTATCTTTGTTTATAAAATCCTTAGGAAACCCTTAATATATGGCTAATCTTTCAATTCTCATCATATCTGCTTAGTATAGCCATATATAAACGGAAGAAAGGAATATGATCTCACTTTTGTGTATGAATTTATTTTAATTTGTACAGATCAGAGATGTTTAAAGCAATGATTGATTTTTCCTCAATTTGTGGTGTGTGGAAATTGAATGAGAAAGGTGCTTGGAACTTCATCATTGACTCAGACATGGGAGGGTCCCTAAGTACCATCTCTGAAGATATTAGTTTCAGTGATTTAGTTGATACTATTGCAGAAGATTTTGGTTTTAAATATGCAAATGATGTCAAACTTAGTTTTGTGGTACCTTTCAAAGAAGGTTTCCCTCCATTGTTTATTAGGAATAATAGACAACTGTGAATGTTTGTGAAGAAACTCGTAGAGTGTGGAGAGAATTTACATCTGTGTGTGACAGTGGACGAGGTGCCTTAAATATTCCTTAATAAGTTCTTACAATCTCCTTTCAATGGCTTATAAATTACTTTTATATTTTTTTATAGGGTCAAACAAGCTCAGCTTCCTTGTACTCGAGAAACACAATTGGAATTAGTAATGATGATGTTGAATCTAACACTTCTGTTCGGCATCAGGTATTAATGCCTTATAATTTCCTTAGAATTATCTATGAAGTTTCATAAAAATACCTAATAAATTCCTAATTATGTCTCTATTACAGGTGCAAACAAGCGCAAATGCTACTAATGTTGAAAATAGTATTGATGGTGTTCTCCCTGCTTCTTCTCATGTTTTGAATGTTGTGAATCGGGTATCTATATTAGATAGCTTCTATAGCTTTTCATCACAATATGTTTTTGCTTAGTACATTTTCTTATCACATCTTTCTTCTGTACATACACAATTGAGGTCTGATCCATTATTGTGTAGAAATAACGTTGAAGTCCTCGAGACTATTTATGCTACTTCATTTTCATGTTCAGTGGGGGGTGAGATATGCTTGCTTTTTTATGTAGTTTGTGATTTAGTATTTCAAATTTTTGCTGTTCGTAACAAATTTAAAACTTCCTCCTTACAGGCACAAATCAGCTCAAATTTAACTGCTCCATGTCCACCTCATGCATGTCATGTGGCGAATAAGCTACTTTCATTATTTTTTGTATAATTTCCTGCTTTATAATCTCTTTACAATTGCCTGATAAACATTTTTTTATCGCTATGCAGAAACAAAAAATATTGAATCCAACGCCTACTAATGTAGTCCCACCTAATAGGGGCCAAGAAGAAGATGAAGTTTATGGCGGAAGGATGGTAAATGTTCATTTTTGTATAATGTACTTTCTTATAAAGTCCCTAGAATTTTCACAGTTTTTCCTTATAACTTTGTTTCTTTGGCTGTGCAGAGTCGATCAAATATCGAAGAACAAGGTGGATTGCCTGTTGGGAGTACATTCAGTTGCAAAAATGAATTAATAAAACATATGCAGATGTTGGCAGAGAATGAGAGTTTTCAATTAAGGACTCCACGATCAGATAAAACAAGAATTGAGCTTTGTTGTATTGATCCGCAATGTATGTGAGAGTTTTATGCAAAGAGTTATACAAGAAAGCTGGTTCTTTTGTTGTCGTAAGGTATATTAGTCAACACACTTGTGATTCATCCTTAAGGAACATCAATAGGAGTCAAATATCATCAAAGGTGGTAGGAGATTTGGTTAGACACCACTATGAAGGATGCAATGTTCCTCTTGTGTCTAAGGTAATTATCCAAATGTTTAAGCGCGATGACGGTTCTGAGATGTCTTACAGTAAGGCTTGGAGAGCCCAGTTGCATGCCATAGATATTGCTAGAGGTACAACAGTTAGTGGCTATGAGGATTTGCCTAGCTGGTTATACATGACTGAGAAGACTAATCATGGATCTGTCACTTCTTTAAGAGTTGATGATCATAACAGATTTAAGTATGCATTTTTTGGATTTGAAGCATCTATAAGAGGGTTTAAGCTGTTGAGGAATGTCGTTTTTATAGATGGGTCTCATTTGAAAGCAAAGTTCAAAGGAACTTTGCTAGTTGCTTCTGCGCAAGATGGTAATCTCAAGTTATACCCTATGGCGTTTGGATTTTTTTATTTAGAGAATGATGAAGCATGGGATTGGTTTTTGAAGTGTTTGAAGAACATTATCCCTGACGAGCCGAATTTGGTAGTTGTTTCTGACCGTGCACCATCCATCGCGAAAGCCATTGCAGTAAATTACCCAACCTATCATCACAACATATGTTTTTTCCATTTTGAGAAGAATTTGGAAACACACTTTAAGTGTCTGATGTTAAATGCAGTTGTAAAATGTGCTGCTTATGCTTACACGAGGAAGGAGTTTGATTATTTGTATTGTGAACTCTGCAATGCTCATCCAAAGCTTGCTGAGTACCTATGGAAAGCAGATATTTCTAGGTGGGTCCGCGCTTACGTCCCTGCTAATCGGTACAATACTATGACTTCCAATCTTGCTGAGTGTTTAAACTCATTATTGAAAGAGCCTCGCGAATATCCCATAATGTATCTGTTTGAACCGATCAGATTCATCTTTAGTAAATGGTTCTACGAGCATCATGAAGAGGGTAAAAGACACAGGCATTATGTCACTCAAAATGTAGGAGCAATAATGATTGCTTCATACGCTACTGTTGCACGGAAGTTTCATGTTGCTCCAGTGAGTAATTTAGAGTTTGAGGTTAAAGGAGACAAGTTCAAACATATTGTGAACTTGGATAAAAGGGAATATTCGTGTCGTTTCTTTGATATCGAAAGGTACCCTTGTTCTCATGCAATTGCAGGTGCAAAGAAGATTAACCTCAATGAAAAATACTTTGTTGGTGATTTTTATCTCAACAAGAGGTATGGGTTTCAACATTACTGTTTATTTCTTATAAGAAAATTCTAGGGGTTGTAATGTTGCTTAACATCTTTTTCCAGGTGGATTTTAGCTTATTCAGAAAATATTCACCATGTTGGTGATAAGGCTTTTTAGGATATTCCGGCCGCAATTACTGCTTTTTTGTTTTCCACCACAAACTCGCATTCCTAACGGCAGGTAGAAAAAAAGTAGGCACACTAGCAGTTGGGAGTATGGAAAAAAAAAAGTCTACATCCCACAAACGCAGTATGTGTTTGCGGACTGGACACAACAAGTCAAACTGTGTGACTCCAATCCAGTTTTATGTTTTTTCTCTTAACTTTTTTGTGTTTTTTTGTTTTTAAAAATCTTACATTGATCTTGATCTTATAGATCATTACAAAGCCTTATAAATACCTTATAAGTTGTTTACCCACTTGACAACAGCATTCCACATTAACAACACACATTGCACTCGTTTTTGCTATTTTAATATAGAAACTAAATTATTCCAACTGCTTTGGATTCATTTCAGCAACCATTTGTACAGATTAACAAACTGCAAAAAATATTGTTTTTGCTGATATCCATTGAACCAGTGACACCCTAAGCTAAAAAACATTAATAGCAATAACTTACAACATATAAACCATTCCAAAATAAGACATTATTATCTTAGGCAATACCCAAGCTAAAAGATGCCTAAACTCTTCACAAAAGCACGATAATTAGTCATTCAAAAGATGGCTTAGAAACGCATACACACACCGATTGACAGGTCAAATCAAAAGATGGCTTACACACAACAAAAAACAGCAGTAGAAACAACTTAAACATCTAAAATATTCCAAAAGTACACATTGTTATCTTAGACAACAGTACAAACACTAATGTTTACTTGTCTACCACACAGCGGAGAGTCCTTTGCTGATTTATTCTGGAATAAGTCATAAGCGGTCTGCAAAATTTAAAAGAAACCAAACAATAAAAATCAGGTTTGAAAGATTCATATACATATAAAAAGGTTCCTAATACCACTTATATTTAGATACTTTGTGATTTCTTGCGCAAGGAATGCTTGTTCAACGTCCGAGCCCTGTTTGTCTGGATGAATGAGAACTAATGCCTTATAGTACAGTTTCTTCAACTGGTTGGTACTCAGCGCTTGAACTTGATATCTCTTTTTCTTCTCCCATTTGGCCCCTGGTCAAAGATCTGTAATGTAAAAATTAGACTTGGAAATATAAAAGTTTCTTCCATATAATAATTTTACATAATAAATTAAGAGGTTTCAGATTTTTACCGTGTGCAGTGAAGAAAGACATTTATACATGTCCTTGTATCCATCATATCTTTTGGAGGAAAACCTTTTTTCGGATTTTGTTTTGCTCATTTATCAACTCTTCTTATCAGCTCAGTTTTTTCTTCTTCACTTAGCTGTTTGATTCCCTCACTTTCTTTGTTAATTGGCGCATTCTCTGGCTTGTCTTCTTGCGGGGGCATACTGGTGGTTCCTCAGGTTTTACAGTTTTCACTTTTTCCATCTTGCTTTGCTCTTGAGTGTTGTCTACTTTTGTGGTGTTTTTATCCTGTATAGCAATATAAAGGCATATTTTAAGGCAATTCTAGGTAAATTATAAGACTATTCTAGGGAACTTATAAAACCTCATTATAAGGAGATCATTATTAATCAACTCCCTGAATCAGTAGTATGCTTGGCAGACTAAAAAATAGGTGTGCAGATATGTTCTTCATTCTCTTGCATCTCCGGCGAGGCCTCTTCGCTTTCCAATCTTGAATCTTTTGTCGATTCCTCTGACCCACCATCCATCTTAGGCAGTAAAACAAGGATTTTCGTTATCTTGTTTTGTCATATTTAAACATTTTTAGATGTGTATGTATAGTTAACTATGTGTATAAGGCTATTCCAGAGAAATTATAAGACTATTATAGGGAAATTATATGGCAATAAATATCATGTTTTCAACTTATGAAGCCTCATTATTAGTCTTTGCATCTTGAGCTACATCTTCAACTGGAACTTTAATAACATGCTCCTCCTTTCCAATATCTTCTTTCATTTCAGTCTACAACAATATAGTGAAATTACTTTAATGTTTTATAAGGAGATCATTATTAATCAACTCAATGAATCAGTTGTATGCATGGTAGACTGAAAAATAGGTGTGGACATATGTTCTTCATTCTCTTCCATCTCTGGTGAGGCCTCTTTCACAGTATCAACACTGCTTTCTTCCTCAACATCCGTTTTAAGCCTATGAGGCTGCAAAGCAGAAGTTTTAGATGTGTATGTATAAACTATGTTTCTAAATAACTTATTTTGAATGAATTCTAGCACTCACGGTATCATCACTTTCGCTTTTTGACTCTTCTTCATTATCTTCTGAGTTTTGGGAGCTACCATCGGCACTTCTTTCTTCCTCATCATCCGTTTCAAGCATATGAGGCTGCAAAGCAGAAGTTTTAGATGTGTATGTATAAACTATGTGTATAAATAACTTTTTTTTAATGAATTCTAGCACTCACAGTATCATCACTTTCGCTTTTTGACTCTTCTTCATCCTCTTTTGAGTTTTGGGAGCTTGGATCAGCGTTATTGCTTTCTTCCTCATTATCCGTTTCAATCATCTGAGGCTGTAAAGCAGAAGTTTTAGATGTGTATGTATAAACTATGTGTATAAACAACTTCTTTCTTTTTTACCTCTGTTACTTAAGCTCTTGTTGCTGTTTCTTCATCAGCACCATCTTTTGTCTTGATATTCAAAACGCCCTCTATGGTTGACAATCTCCTGAACAAACCTAACCATAAGTTATAAACCTTATCTATTTTGGATTTGTCATTTTCTTGTTGTGTATCCTTATTTGTATTTCTTCTCTTCGATTGTTCCGTGTTATCAAATTCAGAAACTCGTGGTCGCTTGTTACTTGGCTCAGATTTTGATGCTCATGTGTCTTCTTTTTCAACTATAATCCAGCCATTAACCCAGTCAGTTTTTTGTAAGTTTGATTCCTCCCTTAACCAGTTTGATAACCTCCGCGAAATCATTCTGAATTGGCTTGGGAGCCAAATCTTTGTACAGTTCTTCA
>OVAP01001249.1:3718-24289 GCA_900406295.1 Aurinia saxatilis | reverse complement strand
AAAAAAAAAAAAAAATCTTAAAATCCAAATGTCAAATTTTTAAAAAATTTTAATAAGATGTTAAATTTTATTCAAAAAAAAACAAACATTTATACAATGGTTGGAATGTTTAAAACCTTCCTACTACCAACTCAATGCAACATATTAGTTCTTTGAAATGTGAACCACTCTAACATGCATTGCTTCTTCCATCTTCTTATCCTTGCTTCGAACTGAGCTACTATGACACCACATAGTACTGTCCACACACAATACTAACTGGTCCAAAAAGAAAGCATCTTCACCATGTTTTCTTCTATTTCTCTCTCGGCAAACTTGGTACACTGTAGCTTGACAAATATTACCTGAATAAGAATTGG
The DNA here is from genome assembly GCA_900406295.1 of Aurinia saxatilis. Classification (NCBI taxonomy): domain Eukaryota; kingdom Viridiplantae; phylum Streptophyta; class Magnoliopsida; order Brassicales; family Brassicaceae; genus Aurinia; species Aurinia saxatilis. Next base: position 23,930 of record OVAP01001249.1, on the reverse strand, counting down.
CGAATGCAACTACCAGTGGTGCTTATCATTGCCCTCACAATATAATCTGTAGGAAGTCCGCAATACACCTCCAGTTAATTTACCCCATAACTTTGAAGTGAAAGGGCAACTAAAAAAAGATGTGACACAGTCTCCTGAGCATTATGACAGAAGATGCAGGTGGAATCAATACCTGAATTCTACTCACTCATGACTTCTCATGTGGACAACTTATTCTGAATAGCAAACCAGGTGATGAAAGTGAATTTGGGAGTGGCATGTTTGAACCACAGACATTTCCCCCAATCCTTTGTGGGACCAATAACCCGAATCTGGTTCCAAGTGAGAGATGAAGAAAATTGCTTCTTGTACACCCCAAATTTGGCTTTCCAAAGATGAATGTTATCACTACCATCCCTAGAGACCAAAAACCTAGGTACCTCTTTCACAATTTGATTCATACTCGCATGTCTATGCCTTCTTCTTCTCCTCCCCAATTCTATGTTTAACCATTTAGCATCTTGCAAAATCCCCAAGTCAATGACTCCACGACTCCCTACTTTATCTCATAGTCTACCCAAAGCATTCTAATTATCGTACAAAAATGAGACAGAAGTCCCATTACCAACAGGTACTTGGTGAAAATCTTTGGCACTTTCCCGACACTTGAGAATCTTCTTCCACATCCAAGTGTCATAATTATATTATTAATCCAATATTAAGGCCGATTCCAACGCAACGGTATAGCACTATCAATAGAACGGCAATCACTATATATATATACGGGAAAATGTCATTTAAATCATGGACTTTCAACTTTAGGCAAAAAACAACATGAACTTTGTGTCGAGTAATATTAAACACCAAGTTTCGTTGACTAGGCCAAATTGAACTCGTCGGTAAGTCAACTAACGGAGAAGTTGACATACATTGTTTATAACTTGGGAAAAAGTCAAATAAATCACCAATTTTCAAATTTAAGTAAAAAAAAGCATGAACTTTGTCATATGCCGTTAAAAGCATGAACTACTGTTGACTAGTTTTGTTGGACATCAAATTTCGTTGACTGGACCAAATTAAACATGTCGTTAAGTCCACTAATAAAGAAACTTAACTGATGTTAATCTCTCGAATCCATAATTAAGCGACTGATTATATGTATGTTACTAAATGCAAACAAGAAGAGAGCTTTTCAGAAGGAGAGATGGTTCCTTATGGTGACATTTCTCTTAGTTCTTGTGATGGGATTCTCAACTATGGCCAGGTTTTGTAATCTCTTAGGGAAATAGTAACCACAGTCAAACCGAGTTTAATATAAATTGATTTGGTCGGGATGGAAATTGCAAGGAAAAGCATAAGAGAGTTATCTCGTGATATCGACTACATGGTTCCAGCACTATATAATTGATACCCTTTCGCGAAGTCAACATCGACTAGTAGATTGTAAATCACGCATGTGACACTGCTGGAAGAACATGATGTTTTTGTGGATGATCTGTTAGAGGCATAATAATATTTTTGTACAGGGACTGCAATTGTCGTTGAGGCCATTGAAACTGTGATTTACCTTGAGAAAATTGATTAGTTTTTCTCTTTCTAAAACTCAAGACTCTCTGATCAAAACCTTTGATCTTTTCGATTCTTGAATTGCATATATAATGTTGATTAAAGCACATAGTAAAATACAAGACATGAGAAAAAGCATTATCTACAAAGCTATACGCGATGTTGGCCAATATTCAGAGAGGTGTTGTTAACGAGAGATTAACGTCTATTAATTTCTTTGTTAGTGGACTTAACGATGTGTTCAATTGATGCATGACAAAACCTTACTGACATTGGTTTTGTGTTTTTTCCTTTTTATAAGAGTTTCCATTTATTTGCTTTAGGTGATATTGCCTTTCTTTATTTTTATTTTATCTCCAAGCAATAGGATATGTCATAAGCTTTGCTATAAATATTCAACTCATCTAGGGTTGTAAGACACGCTTATTTTGATTAATACTAAGAAGCTTTTAGCTATCTTCTTCTCTCTTGCATCTCGGTAGAACTAGGTTCTCAACGAGCTCAAGATCGTGTGTTTCGTTTGGGTATTCTTATACTAAACAATCGAATCCACAAAACCTATCCAATCCTATCTTTCGTTCCTCAAGCTTATAGCTTAGCCTACACCATTAATCTGGTCCACTCAATGAAATTTGATGCAAAAAAAAAAAAAAACTAGTCAACTGTAGTTCATGCTTTTAATACCATAAGGACAAATTTCATGCTTCTTTTTGCCTAAATTTGAAAATTGGTGATTTATTTGGCATTTTTCCAATATATCTGTCAACTTCTCTGTTAGTTGACTTAACGATGTGTTCAGTTTGGTCTGTCAACAAAACTTGGTATTTAGTATTAGCCGACACAAATAGTTCATGTTTTTTTTTTTGCATGTGACAAAGTGCATGTTTTTTTTCCTAAATTCGAAAGTTCATGATTTAAATGAAAATTTCCCATATATATATATATTAGTATTTTGGTGTTACACTGTGTACAAATGCTAAACATTAAAATATTATTTTTAATATGATAATGCAATGGGTTTAATGCAAAAAAAAAACCTTCAACTCGATTTTTTTTGTAAGTTTACCCTCGAAGTTGAAAAAATACAAAAAAGCATTCAACTCCATTTTACCGTGCAATATAACCCACCGCTATATTTTTACTATCCGAAAATGACACAAAATTATTAAAAAATCAGTTTCGCTTTGGTGTCAAACTCGCAAAATATTGGTATTATAATAGGCGTGTAACCAATAATCTAAGAAAACATTCAATAGTAAACTATCTTAGATTTGTTTAATGGATTGTATTTGATTCTGAAGGAAAAACAAATTCTCTCATGTGCCAAAAAAATAAAAAAATTATCTATTGCGCCTATGAAAATCAAAACTGAAATTAGGGTTTGGTTTTTTATTTTATTTTTAACTTTTATGCTATTTTCTCTACTTCATGCCATTTTCGGAGGGTAAATTTGCAAAAACAATTGAGTTGGAGGGTTATTTTGAATGGTTTAGTTGAGTTGAATGTTTATTTTGCATTAGACCCTATAATTGTATCGATTTTTATAAGTTGATTAAAATTTGCAACTAAAAAATAATATACTACATATATTTTTATATCTTTCGATTATATTTTTATAACAACATACAATATGCTTTAAAAGAGTTGGTTGATTTAGTTTTCAATGAAACTCTTTAGCACTCAAACAAAAGTAGAAAGCTTTGATTATTTTGTTTGGCTTTACATAGGCTAAAGATGAAGCCCCAGTCTTCTACAAATATTTAAAAGAGAAAAACTAAAAGAACTCAATAAAAACAAAAATACTTGGACTACTAATTGACCCCTGATTCATCGAAGCTTATTTCTCAACCTGCAATTGACCAAAAAACAAATTAAACCCAACAATGCGTCTCCTAAACGGAAAGAGCATTCAGTTACCCTTTCACATACTCCAAGCTTGTCTCTTAATAGAATGAAAACTTCCAACCACAACGAATTAGTTAGATTGTTTGCAATCTACCCATTGGTTCCACAATATACAAGCTTAAAAACTCCATCCATAGTAAGATCCCTCAAAAACTTAAACTTGATATGGACGTCCTTACTCCACCTGTGAAGAACAAGATTCTTTAACGGCTTAATATTTGAGCTTTTGTCGCACATGATTGTAATACTTTAAAAATGTTTCAACCTAAACTCTTCCAAACCTCTCATCTATGACAACATTGACATGCACAGTAAGTTGCGGCAACAAATGACGGCTTATGTCTTCCGAAAGGATCATTTTATTTACAGTGTAAAGCAGCACTCTTTGTAATTGATGTTTCTTGGGAAGTTATACATGTTATTTTATATGTCGGTGAAGTCTCATGAGTCTGGCTGGGAGGAGATTATTTAACCTAGAAGATTGAAATATGGACTTATGTTTAAGAAGAACCTTTATGACTTCAAGATCACATTCAATATCACATCATGCCCAGTAAAAAGATAGCTTTTTAAAAAAAAACAACGGCATAAGCAATCCTCATGTCGGTTCATTAAGCCAAATCGGAGGACAGTCGTTTACATAAATCAAATTTGCATTATAACATCTGGCATCCCGCGCCAGTTTGTCCGCCTTTATGTTCAGGCCACGTGGGATTAAAAGGAGATAAAAGAATGTGAATTTCGCCTTTAGACTTGCAAACGCTTCCAGATAAGTATTGAAGGCCGGCCAAGCAGAAGGTGATGACGCCATCTTCACTAGTCCCGTCGAATCTCTGAAAAAAGTTACTTCAAGCTTGTGATGGGAAATCATGCACTCCATTGCCCAAATAAGAGCATCCAGCTCACATGAAAGTGGAGAGGCACTTCTCCGTAAATTCCGACACCCCATCAAAATTATCGTTCGGTCATGGAGACATGCCCAACCAATACCCGAAACAGTGTCGGTCTCTTTCCACGAGCCATCAATAAAACAATGGGTGCCCCGAATTGTATTAATATCTACATCAGCTATCCGAGTACTAGAGGTTGGCGATTCATCTGAAATTTGGGCCTGCTCCCAAACCGATGCCTCACCCTCAACTATTTTTAGAATATCCTGGGGTGACCTATCAATATTATTAAAGACCTTATCATTTCTGGCATTCCAAATAAACCATAAAATCAATGGAAAAATTCTGGTTTGTTCATTTTCAGGAATACGCCAAAATACTATCTAAGATAGTTTAATTGTTAGGCATGTGATACAAGACTTTTTATGAATTTTGATTTGTTGTTAATTGTATTTTTATTTTTCTTCAGTTACTTTAGTTACTTTCAATAATATTGATCCACACAATTACAAAAAAAAAAAAAAATATGAACATGAATATATATATATGAAAGTTCCAACAATAACGGATTTGAATCAGCAGAACATATTTGAATTAATTAGGATATCAAACATAAAAATCTTGATTATTCACATTATATTCTAGAATATTTTGCATAAATATAGCAACTGAACTGTATAACTACTGAATGTAAGTTGTTTTGTATATTAGGTTGTTATAAAATGTGGAAAAAAAAATTGTTAACGGCATTTGAAAGAGGTAAAATTTATTAGCTTAGATATGTTAAAAAAATGATCTAGTGAGAAATTAACGTACTGAAATTTCATTAATATAATTGAACATTAGTTTATTAGCGTTTTAAAATTTACCTTTTATAATTCTGTTATATATAATATTGAAAGCATAATTTTTAATCACAAAGGTTGGTGTTCTTATAAATAATGAAAATCTGAGAGTATGCATGCTTAATTATGAAACGTATCTAAATTGGTTCAAACTATGAAAAAAAAACCCGTTGGGCAATCTGATCAAATTTTTGTGTTAGCAAATTTGGTATGGTTAAGAGAATTAGGAGTGTTTGGATGCGAAAATAGTACATAATTTTCCTTGGGATACACCCTGAATTAAAAAAAAGTAGTAATTATTTTTATATACAATTCAGTTAGTGGATTAGTATAGATTGTAGAACCGATCGATTCATTTAAATTGGACCGATAAAGTAGAAAAATGGGAATCTTAAAAGATCTCTTTTGAGGTGTATATTTTTAAAAATGTCTTAGCAAAAAAAAAAAAATTAAATGATCATGCTTTCTTAGTTAAGTTACAATTTTGTCATTTTGTTTTTCTTCCTCTTTTTTTCCTCTTTTTCTCAATGAAGATCACACAATGAACATTACATAGTTTTTATACATTTTTATAAATTATTTAACAACATTTTTATAAGATTTTACTAGTTTTTAAACGGGTTTTATAAGATAATAAAAAAAACCAGAAAGAGGGAGAGGGAGGTATAAAGATAACACAATGAAGATATTATCAGGTTGAAGACATTTTATTGAGTTTTGCCAATTTTAAAAAAATCTCAAATATGAAATTTTAAATATTGGATCTGAGATCTTAAACCCCATATTTTAGAATTTTTAGTGGAAAAATTGAACTATGAAAAAAATGTTGAAATAAGAATTTGCTCATTTCAAAAAAATTTCAGATCTGAAAATCCGAAATTTCAAATCTCAGATCTAAATATGAAACGAAGTCTGGTTTAAAATTTCTATATTTTATGAAAAAAATAGTGAGAAATGTCTCTTTCAATATGTTTCTTTCAAAATACCTCTANAATTTTTAGTGGAAAAATTGAACTATGAAAAAAATGTTGAAATAAGAATTTGCTCATTTCAAAAAAATTTCAGATCTGAAAATCCGAAATTTCAAATCTCAGATCTAAATATGAAACGAAGTCTGGTTTAAAATTTCTATATTTTATGAAAAAATAGTGAGAAATGTCTCTTTCAATATGTTTCTTTCAAAATACCTCTATTTTTTTTTTGATTTAAAGTTAATTTAAGGTTTAAGTTAGAACTTAAATTTTGTAAGGTTAGATTTACTATTTTACTAACTATTTGAATTTATGTTTGAGGTATTATAATATCTCCAATGGAACTGCATCACACCTCCGATGAAACTACGTAACATATTTTCTTTTGTTTTCATTTAAAAATATAATCAAATTGGTGTTTAGCAATTAATTAAAAAAATTAATATGCAAATTAATTTATCATAAATACTTTTATGTCTTGCATTTTTATTATATAAAATTGTAATTTGCAAAGATATATAAATCAATAAAATACATATTAAAGTTCAATTAAACCAAATTTAATTTTATGTTTGAAGATGTTTTTAGCATTTATATTTTAGAAATTTTGGATTTATTAATGACTAAAATTTTTTTTAGAATTTAAAATTTTAGGGTTTTAACCTTAAATCCTAAACCCTAAATACTACAATCCTAAAAAATTATAAAATATTTTAAAATATTAAAAATAATAATTTAAATTAAAACTAATATAATTTTTAAAAATAACAAAAAACATATTTGTAAAAATGGATAAAATAAAAAAGATATTTTAAAAATTTCTCCTCAAAATGGTTTTGGAAAAGACATTTCTTACAATTTCTTAAAAAAAATCAAGAATACAAAACTACCCCATCAATTTGAATTTTCAAAATAAAAGAAATAGCATTTTATTAGTAATAACTCTAAAAGTAGGCCTCTCTAGAAAGCTCTCCTCCAAAACCTTTTTCAGATCAAATTTCGGACCTCGACTGCCGGTGTCCGGCGACTTCGCCGGCACCGTACATGTGAATATCTTTCTGTTTTCTCTTTAGTTTTTTCTTTTCACTTTTGTTTCATCTCCGATCAGATCGGTGTCAGTTCCGGCTCTTTTGTTTGTAAAATAAATCTCCAGTCGGTCTTATTTTCCGACTTAGTTGGATTTCTATATGTTTTGTTGTTCTTCTGCAGTGATTTGTTTCCTCTTATTAGAAGGATATGGCCGGATTTATATGGAGTATATTGGACTCTTGACCTCTTGATTCACTATAAAAGGAATCTAAACTTTCATAACCGTTCTAAAGTTGAAGATCGGTTTGTTTGAAGGAATTCCTTCAAGTTTGTGAATCAGGTTGTTTCAGATGAGTTAATCACTTCTCCATCACCGGAGAACTCTGCAGAAGTAATGGATCTGAAGATTGGAGAGTCAGTATTCTGCCGATCTGAAGAAACTTTGCGGCGGTCCAGGCTGTGTTTTGTGGCGGCGGCATGAAGTTTCTTCTAAAACAATTCTGTGTTAATTAGGTTAACGTGGTTCCATTTTTTGGGCTTGCGTCTTGGACTTATTTCATTTGCAGAATTGTAACTTTGGATCCATTTGTAGTCTTGCCCTTTGGGCTTTTATGAATACTAAGTTGAAAAAAAAAAAAAAACTCTAAAAGTAGGCATGTGCATATTATCCGGATCCGAAGATCCGACCCGAAAAACAGTAATAGGTCGGGTTGGGGTATTAGGCTAAATACTCAACGACCTTATACCCAATGGGTACCGGGTTGGGTCGAGTATTGCTCGATAACCCGCGAGTACTTCGAACCCTAGTTATTCCTCTTCACGGCATCACTCTTCCTACTCTAGAAGAAAGGATATGACCGATCTACAACAAAAGATGGGAAGTTTCTGGTCCGATGGGTCTCACGGTGGTGAAACTACTTCTTCCGCCGGAGGAGGTCACGCCACTGCAAACGACGCCGTTGACTACTATCTCAAGTCTCGTGGCTATAATGGTCTCTTGGAACCAGATCCGGAGAAGAGGATTGTAACATGAAATTTAGAAACGTGAGTTTGAAGATAGGATAATCAAGACCTAGAAGATGACAAAGAGAAAAGTAGTCACCCTGAAGAACCTCGATTAAGATGATAAGATCAGCAATTTATTATGATAAGTATGAGAGGAAGAAGCGATAAGATTATTCAGATTGTTTTTGGGAAAGTGACAAAGATGTGGTTTACATAGAGAGTCACAAATGGTCTAACACGTGTCCTGGTTTAAAAGAGAATACTAACCGGAATACATAACCGGGTAACTAAAAATAGAGATAAGATGAATCAGATATGATATAACCGGGTAACTAAAAATCATGTTACAAGGATCACCATCGAGGAGATTTTACTTGATCCATGATTCAATTATGGAGTAGATCCGAGTGATATCATCGGACTCATGGGATATTATAATTTTTATTGTTATAATGTTTGAGACTTTGAGTTTAAATTATATACATGGTTCAATCAAGGAGTAGATCAAGTTATACCATCAGAATAATGAGATATTATCATTTTTATTGTTATAATGTTTGAGACTTTGAGTTTGAATTATATGGATAATTTGTGTTCTTTTATTATGTTATTATGAGTTATACAATACGAATTTGTATAAGTTTTAGTGTTTTAACATTCATTTTTTTACAAGTAATATGGTACCTTTTTTTTACTCAATTTTACTAACAGATTATGTTTGAGGTATTAGAGTTTATATTTTAGGAGTTTTGAATTTATTAAAGATTAAAACATTTTGTATGATTTAGAATTTTAATCCTAAACCTTAGATTTTAAACCCTAGAATCCTATAAAACATTATATAATATTTTAAAATATTAAACATAATAATTTAGATTGAAACTAATATATTTTTCAAAAATAACTGAAAAAGAGGGGTATTTGTGAAAAAATATAGAGTAAAATGGATATTTTTTAAATTTTCCCTTAATAAAATTAGGATGGATTCAATCACGACTTGTAACCTCTTTTATGGATGGAGGAGTTATTATTTTAGCAAGATCCTTAATTAATGACTGAGAGAGTTGGTTCATGATTTTCCATGGTTCCCGACTCTCGCTCACCAGCTCACTCTTCATGGGAAGAGGCAAGCCAGGTCCAAACCCATGCACTTGATGTTCTGGAGGCTGGCTATGGTGATCAAGTTTATGATGTACTGTTTTCAAGAGAGACACAACAGCTTCCTATACTTTCTTGAAAGCTATGGACTTTGAAAGTTGATTTGGTCCAGCTGGAAGAGACTAGGATTGTCTCGTACAGACTCAAGGGAACAAATTTTGATAAATCAGCTATCAAAGCAGAAAGCCATAGCGTATGACTAACCAGCAAATAGATGAGGAGAATTCTGATGAAACTATAGAATAAACTCAGAATTATAAGAATAACCCTCTTATTAGCTTAAGGAAAATTACTAAAAACCTTAAGTCCCAAAACTCATATGTTATACCACACCTTGGTATCTCCATATATATAGAGAATCAAGCTTCCAAAAACACAAAAGTAAATCTTCTATTTTCATATATTTAGATTGCTCCTAAATATACTTAACTTGATTCTCAAGCTATATCAGGCTTACTACAACATTCTCCTCTTAAGCTTGAACTAGCTTCTCCCACATCATGAACTCCAATGAGACTCCTCATTTCTGAGAACTTGATTCTTCCAAGTGCTTTAGTTAATATATCAGCCTTCTGCTCGCTTCCCGGAACATGCTTGACCTCGACTTGTCCATTCTCTACACTCTCACGTATAAAGTGATATCTTGTATGGATATGTTTACTTCAACCATGAAAGACTGGATTCTTGGTGAGTGCTATTACTGATTTATTATCCACCCGAATGGTTATCTTTTTACACTTTCCTCCAGCTGTCTCGGCAAAGAGTTCTTGCAACCATATTGCTTGTTTAGCTACCTCCGTCGCTGCCATAAACTCGGCTTCACAAGAAGATAGTGCAACAATCTCTTGTTTTGTGAGCACCATGTAATAGGACAGCCAACAAAGTAAAAAACGTGACCGGTTGTGCTCTTTCCATCATCCACATCAACATAATGGATGTTGTCGCTATAGCCTACAAGACTAGCATTGTTTGCACGTCCAAAGATAAGTCCATACGATGCTGTGCCTCGTAGGTACCTAAGAACTTGCTTCAATGCAGCTCCATGAGACTCTTTTGGGTCTTGCATATAACGACTAAGTACACCAACACTGAACGAGAGATCAGGTCGAGTATGAAGTAAATATCTAAGACACCCAATACTCCTTCTATACTCTTTCTCGTTAATCCTTTTCTCATCAAGCATTCTTGACAACTTCACATTCAGACACATTGGCACTTGAGCAGCATTACACTCGCTTAGACGTGCTTCTTCAAGAATGTTATTCGCATATCTCTCTTGTTTCAAAGTAATGCTATTCTCATGTTGATGCACCTGAATACCAAGATAGTAAGTTAATTTTCCAAGATCACTCATATCAAACTTTGCAGCCATCTCTTTCTTAAAATCATGTATCATCTTCAAGTTTGATAAAGTAACCAAAAGATCATCCACGTATACAGCAACAACAAGAGTATGCTTGTTCTCTTTCTTTCGGTAAAGAGATGGTTCCTTTGAGCATTTACTAAACCTTAAATCTTGTAGAATTTGGTTCAGCTTCTCGTTCCATGCTCTAGGAGCTTGCTTTAATCCATAGAGTGTCTTCTTTAGCTTGTACACTTTCTCTTCACTTCCTTTGACTACAAACCCGTCTGGTTGAGTAACATACACTTCCTCCTTTAAATCTCCATGGAGAAATGCGGTTTTAACATCTAGGTGATGTACTACCCAATCACTAGATGCAGCTAAAGCAATTAGAAACCTGATAGTTTCTATGCGTGCTACATGAGCAAACACTTCTTCAAAATCGATGCCACGTATTTGAACAAAACTTTTAGCAACAAGTCTCGCCTTGTATCTATTAATACTCCCATCGAGATTGCGTTTGATCTTAAAAACCCATTTGAGTCCAATTGGCTTGGCTCCTATCGGTAGATTCACCAAGTCCCAGCACTTGTTTTTTGCTATGGAAGCTATCTCATCTTCACACGCTATTATCCAAGCTTTCGAACCTTTTGCTTCATCGAAATTCCAAGGTTCTTCATTCACTATGCTCAGTAGACGTTCACCTTCTGTTTCAGCAAAACAAACATAATCATTCAAATATTGTGGTCTTCTTCGTTTCCTATTGGAACGTCTTAAATGAGACTGCTCTTGCTCATCATCTTCATCAGACTCACTTGTGTCTTCATCTTCAGCTATTTCTTCGGTCTCCTCAACATTTACGTGATCATTTCCTTGTGTCTCCAAGACACTTTCTGTTTCTTTGAAGTTATCAAATCGTCCAAAGCTCAAGCCCGAATCTTCGCTAGTGTCTTCTCCTTGAGCTGTCCATTTCCAACCTCTATTTTCATCAAAAAATACATCTCTACTGATGATAATTTTTCGATTCATTGGATCGAACAATCTGTATGCTTTAGTTCCAGGTTCTGTTCCTAGATGGACGAGTGTTCTTGATCGGTCATCGAGCTTCTTTCGACCAACAGCTTCAATCCGAGCAAAACAGAGACATCCAAAGACTCGAAGATGGTCAATGTTTGGTTTCTTTCCCTTGAACACCTCGTATGGAGTTTGCTCAATCAATGTCCTCGTAGCTACCCTGTTTATCAAATAGGTAGCATGTCTCACAGCTTCCCCCCAAAGATAGTTAGGTACACTCATGTGCTTCAAGATACTTCTCGTCATCTCTAGTAAGGTTCTATTGCGTCTCTCGACTACTCCGTTTTGCTGAGGAGAGTAGGGCGCAGTCAGTTGCCTTTTATCCCATGTTTCTTGCAAAACTCTTGAAACTCATGCGACACAAACTCTCCACCTCTATCAGTGCAAAACGTTCTAATTGTACTTCTAGTTTCTGCTTCAACTAGTGTTTTGAGCTTCTTGAACTTGTCAAATGCTTCGCTATTCTCTTTGAGTAAAATGGTCCACATATAACGAGAAAAATCATCAATGAGTACAAACACATACCTCTTTTTCGCTGGTGTAGATGGTGTAATAGGCCCGCAAAGATCACCATGCACAAGCTCAAGCAATTGAGTAACACGATATGAAGTCGCTTGTGGGAAAGAATGTCTTGCCTGTTTCCCGCGAAGACATGAAACACAAGTTCCCTTTTCGACAGTAATGCTTGGTATGCCAGTCACTAGCTCTTTGTTAATCATCATCTTCATTTTTTCTAGACTGATGTGCCCTAAGCGTGCATGCCAAGTAGCTGACTCACACACGGATGTCAGTTGTAGACACTTAATATTTTTGACTTCCATGATAACCTTGTACAGGCGATTCTTAGCTCTCATGGTTCTCAGCAGTAGTTGTCCACTCCGATCATATAGCTGTAAAACATCATCCTTCATACGCACCTCACGTCCAGCTTCAGTGGCTTGACCAAGACATACAATATTACTCTTCAAACTTGGAATGAAGTACACATTGTGTAAAACCTTCTTCTATCCATTGAACATGAAACGAATTGAACCTTTACCTCTTATGTCAATGCGAGAGTTGTCACCGAATCTCACTTTACCTGTAATGGTTTCGTCAAGGTAAGAGAAGAAGCTCCGATTTCCACTCATGTGGTTACTCGCTCCATTGTCTAGATACCAAACATTGCTTGTATCAAGACTGCTCTCGAAGCTACTCGGCTGTACTCTTCGTTCATTGAGATATACTACCTCATGCATCATCAACTCATCAGCTGTATGTGTATCTTCTTCCTTTTTCTCATTCGTTTCTTGAAGTTTAAGCAATCTGTCAGGGCAGTTTGAAGCATAGTGCCCTAACTGGTCACATCTATAGCAAGTTATCTTCGATTCATCCCTCTCTTGTCTATTAAGGAACTTCTTCGCGATTTTGGTTTCGTCAATGATTTCTCCAGGGGCTGCAGACTTAGAGGAGATTTCAGAAAGCTTTCCAACAAACATGTCAATTGTATCGGTTTGCTTCATCTTAATTATGTCGAATTCAACCATAAGAGTTTGTAGTCTTGCTTCTTTTACCCTCTCGGCTCCAACATGCCTTGCTTTAATCGCATCCCAAACAGCTTTTGAGGTATCAAGATCCCCAACTTGTAGAATTAAGGTCTCGGGTATGGATTGGAATAACAAGGCGATTGCCATGATATTCTTCTCTTCATCTTTGTTTCCAGGATCAATTGTTTCCCATACTTTGTTGACCTTGAGAGCAACCTTCATCCGCATAGCCCACACCGTGTAGTTTGAGACGTTTATCATAGGACACTTGATAGAAGAGGGTTTGTTCTCCTTGGCTTTAGCATTGACTCCTTCCTTTGTTTCTTCCATGATGGATCGTCTCCTAGTCTCGTCTAGGGTTTGATGGAGGAGACAAAGAGCACAGACGGCGACCTACTTCACGTTAGAACCGCTCTGATACCAAATATAGAATGAACTCAAGATTATAAGAATAACTCTCTTATTAGCTTAAGAAAAATTACTCAAAACCTTAAGTCCCAAAACTCATATGTTTTACCACACCTTGGTATCTCCATATATATAGAAAATCAAGCTTCCAAAAATACAAAAGTAAATCTTTTATTTTCATATATTTAGATTGCTCCTAAATATACTTAACTTGATTCTCAAGCTATATCAAGCTTACTCCAACAGAAACTTGTAATTACAAATCCGTGTGATCTCTGGGTGGTGGAAATAGTACAAGTGTGAAGGAAGGAACACAGACATGTATTATAGTGTTAAAAGAATGGTTAGGAGAAGTTTGCCCAAAAAAAAAAATGGTTAAGAGAAGGAAGGTTCAATACACACCACCTCACAACATAAATGATGACCAGACCAAAATTATTGGTAAATCTTTTGCTCTATAACATGTACTACAAATTCTACAGAACTTTGGTTTTGAGTGTATTTATTGGTTTTTGACTTGTTAGTTACAGGAAACAGTTCAAGAGATAAAAGAATGAAGAAGATTCCAAGAAAGAATGTAGAATCTTCATTAGACCATTCTCGTTTCGTGGCAAAAATCTCAGCCTGGAATCTACGCAGTGATCAACTGGTTAGATTAGATTTCTACAATTTAAGCAAAAAATGATTTTAATCTGTTACTCTCTGTAATTGGTTTTTGCAGTATTTGCCACTTAGTTTTGCGAAGTCAAACGGACTAAACAGAATGAGCGTTAAGAAGATTGCTCTTCTCAACCAAGAAGGGAAATCATGGAAGTTAGACTTGAAACACTACAATGGCCAAACTTATCTGAGACGAGGCTGGACCAGTTTCTGCCAAGAAAATGGGATCAAAGCTGGAGATTCCTTCATGCTTACACTTGTTCGAACCGGAGAAAGGCCTGTTCTCTCTTTGTGCCTTGCTGATGAAGAAAGTGCTGGAGACAAGAACATCTTGGAGACAAAAGAAAGAAAGTATTGCTCAAGATACAGAGCTTCATCTTCACATAGTCAAAGCCGGTTTCTGACATTAACCCTTACAATGAAAGCTTTTCAAACCTATAAAATGGTAAGTTCCATCAACAAAGGTTGTTTGCCTCTTGGGTCTAGTATTCTTGTCTCTAATCAAATTCTTGCACAGATTCTCCCGAAGGGTTTCACTCAGGTGAATGGCATCGACAAGCCAGGGAAGATAGCTCTGTTGGGTCAAGATAGAGTAAAAAGGGTGGTGGATCTTTTTCAGGACAAAGGCAACGGAACAATGCGGTTTGGAAAAGGCTGGAGAGAATTCTGTGTAGCTCAAGGCGTGAAGATAGACGAGACCTTTGTGCTGGAGCTCATCCGGGAGAAAGAAGCAAGTCCGGTGCTTAAGTTCCGCACCAAACTAAACTATGTTTGAGACTGTGTTTCACCACATTCTATGTATATTCAGGAACAGAGCCTCTGTTTGCTCTGTGCTGTTTCTATTAATCGTATTCGCATCTCTAATGTGTGGAGAAAGTGCATCAGTCCTCTGTTGTTTCTACAACTTTGAGAAACTGAAATGTCTTCACTTGTTACTCCATTACCTCGTGAGAGATATCGTTCTTCACTTGTTTTTACGTGAGTTATACAGGCGACATAAGACAAAACACTTCAAATGCAAAATCATGAACGTTTACACTAGGTGAAGATGATGAAAAACTACATTATTCATAGAAATGTTTTCGTAAAATACAAATTATTTTTATACTTAACAGTTAGTTGTTGCTAGAGCATTGGCAAAACACTTGTGTTTTGTCATCTTTGATATGTGTCTTTGGCTCGGTTCTTGTGCATATTCTTCACGAAGATCAACGACTCTAAAAAGCAGAGGAAAAAGATAACTCTCTATTGGATAAAAATTGTTTTGGAGAAGTCGACTGACACGTTCTGAAAAATGGATCAGAAGCACTAACTCGAAACTATACACCATCCTCGAGAGAGTCAAGACCAGCGACTTTAAAGGACGGACCTCTCACTTGTATGAAATACCATTTTCTCTTGTTGTTTTCTCTGCTCAGCTCAGGGTATAAAGTTTCAGTGATTTTATCTTCAGGTGTTTCAGCAATGGCGTCTCCATCTCTCCATTCTGCACACTTCTTCCAGCCTCTTCTTCCAGGCTTCCACACTCACATCGTAATCTCTTCTTTTTTCTGTTTCAAGACCAGACTATTGATCCAAAAGGGGTTTTTTTTTTTTTTTTTTGGTTCACCTTGGTTGCATGTTGGTGCAGAACATTCCTGTAGCTTTCTTTTCTAAGCACGTCCAAGGAAGAAACGAACAAAACAAGACTGCAAAACTGAGATCGGACGCGTCCGAAAAAACTTGGATAGTGAAGATAGACGGCTTGAAACTGAGTCAGGGCTGGGAAGATTTCGCCGTCGCGCATGATCTCCGAATTGGGGACATCACCGTTTTCAGACATGAAGGAGATATGGTGTTTCATGTGACTGCTTTGGGACCAAGTTGCTGTGAGATTCAGTATACATCATCTAACAACAATAATATTGGTAAACTTTTGCTCTATAAAAAAAAATGTTATTCAAATTCTATAGAAGAACAAAGTAAAAATTGTGATTCTTGTTTGTTTTTAGTTACAGGAAAGAGTTCAAGAGTGAAGAAGAATCCAAGAGAGAAAGAGGAGTGTTCATCAGACCATTCTTGTTTTGTGGCGACAGTGTCGGCCTCTAGCCTAAGCAATGATCGACTGGTTAGATTATATTCCTACAATTTTAACCTTGTCCAGATTTGTTAGTAGGAGATATATTAATCGAACTCTGTCATTGGACTGCAGTATTTACCACTGAGTTTCGCAAAGTCGAACGGTCTGCACAAAATGAATGGTAAAAAAATCCTTCTTCTTAACGAAGATGGAAAATCATGGAAGTTAAATTTGAAATGCAGCCATGCAGGCAAGTATACTTTTGTCAAACCGGGATTTAGAAGGTTCTGCGCTGAAAATGGGATGAGACAAGGTCAATATACATTCAAACTGGTTCGAAAATGTGGACCACCAGTCATCCGTTTGTGCCGTGCAGAACATAGACCAGATTCAGAGTCTTCCCCAAGCCATTCTTGTTTTGTGGGATCTGTCACTCCCTCAAGCCTAAACAATGATAAACTGGTGAATACAAACTTTGATCTGTTTCACTTTCTTAACTGACGCTAAAGTTCTGCACATTAATTCCTCACTTAATTGAAACTTATTTCTTAATTTGTATGTTAAGGTGGATTGATATGCAGTGTGTGACTTGCATTTTGTAGTATCTCCCAAAGGAGTTTGTGATCTCAAATGGTTTGAGCAAAGGATGCTCAGAGGTAGTTCTAAAGAATGAACGGGGAGAAAGATGGACTTTAGTTTTGAAACACTACGGATCACACGGCATTGCTTTACTAACAAGCGGCTGGACCCGTTTCTGCAAAGTAAACGGGATCGAAGCTGGAGATTCCTTCATGTTTAAACTGGTTGGAACCGAGGAAAAGCCTGTTTTCTCTTGGTACCCGGCAGGTTCCAACCTTGACAAAGCACCGTTAGAGTGTCCAGAAGATAGCGATGATGGTAGAAAATCTCAAAAAAATGAAAAGGAGAGTCTTGGAGACAAGATCAACATGCACGGATGCTTGAAGATGGAGGGAAAAAATAATTTTTCAAGATGCAGAGCTTCATCTTCATATAGTCAAAACCATTTTGTGACATTAACTCTTACACCCTATGCCTTTAATAAGTACATCTTGGTAAGTTCATAAAAAAAACAAGGTTGCTTGTGATCCTGGTCCCTTGTATTTTGTCTCAATCAAATCTTTTGGCAGATTCTTCCGATGGGTTTCACGCGGGTGAATGGCATCAACAAGCGAGGGAAGATAACTCTGTTGGGTCAAGATGGAGGAAAATGGGTGGTTGATCTTTTGCAGAACAAAACTAGCAAAGCTATGCGACTTGGAAAGGGCTGGAGAGAATTCTGTGAGGCTCAAGGTGTAAAGATAGGCGAGTCTTTTGTCTTGGAACTCATTTGGGAGGAAGAAGCAAGCCCTGTGCTTAAGTTCCGCGCCAAACTAAACTCTGTTTGAGACTGTTTCAAGAGAAGAAGCCTGTGGTGTCTCTATGTATCTCTTCTGTTTTTATTCGTAACACTAGTGTGTAGAGAAAGGCATAAATCCTGGTGTTTTGGTTGTGAAGCTCTAAGAAATTGAAGTGTCTTTCACTTTGTGCTTCAAAATATCACGTTATCCAAGTTTAATCTAAGAAAAGAAATATTATTGTTTATCACTTTCATACATGCTCAAGCCAAAGATGTAGATTTACAAAAGCCCCAGGGAAGAGAGAAACAAAGAGTGGGGATTGTTTTTAATCTAAATGACTTTCTTCTTCTCCAAAAACGTCTTCAAATGCAAAAACTGCATTCCGGCGACTCCAAGGCATACGAAAAGAGAGAGGAAACTCAACCATGCCATCCTCGAGTTTGTGGCACGGTTCAAATTATGCATCTCTTCCTCCCTGAGAAGACAACAAGTCCATATTCAGAAATTGGAGGAAGCATAAAAAGTGTATATATATATATTTCACCTGTCTCTGAGATAAAACATCTCGTCATGAATGGAGTTGACGGTTTCAATTAGATTCTTGACCTCATATTCCATGATCTTACAAAAAAGAAACAGCAGCACAGAAAGCATAAGAATCTAGTCTAGTTTAATTAATCACGAATGTCATATTCTTAATTAAACTCACTTCGACTTGGCTCTTCTTGGCCACAGTGCTCCAGCTCTTAGAATGAATGCCCGTTCTCCAATCGAAATCAATACTGAGCGTGATCTCGGGTTTGTGATCTGTGGCTGTGAAACACGTCATGTAATCTCCGGCCTCCACTGCCGTGAACGCGAATTGGCCCGACTCCACATTTTCGGCGTGGTGGTACGTGTTCCCGTAACTCGATGTCACCTAATTAATTCTTACATTCATTCAAACTCAAATTCAAGAAATTAAAAATCGAAAAAAGCAAGAAAAAGTTTTACCCTGATGGAGATCTTGTTAGAGGGTGGAGAAGGATGAGCTTCGTTATGGTTCACCACGTTGTATTTTCCGACCGTCATGGAATTGCTTCTTATGTCTTCCGATATACACTTGGTTCGACCCGATTGCAGTTCCAAGTGAATAGACTGAGTAACGTGGCACGAGATCGCCATGACTAGCACCAGATTCACCCATCGGACAACCATCTCCAAAAACTTTCAACACTGATCGATCTCTTTGCTTTCCCTTTTTTTGACCAACTCAAGGACGTGCACTTCTCAAGGGACCTTCTCACACGTGTACACTTATGATTGGTGTTAACACGTTGAACACACGATACACTTTTGGTTTCTATTTTTGGACACTTTATTACTTTGGTGTTTGATAAAATTAAACCATTGTGTTTAGTAAAGTATGATTGCCATGCTCCCAAGGTTATTAAAAGTAGAGGAAATTGTCAATATGTATAATTTTCTCTCTAATTTACAAATTAGGTACTTCTTATACTTTTTGTATATATATATATTAAATAATTTGTGGATAGTTGACCCAAATTTTTTTTTTGGACAACTCATAACAGATCAAATTATCACTACCGGTAGTTTTGAGTTTTGGTTTTTAAACTCTTTGCATATTTGATAGTTTATAGGGTTAGTTAGGCCAGAATTAAAGAATTGGTAATGAAAGTGTAATGAAAGTGTAAAATTATCAAATTATCGTTTAATTAAAGAATTGGTAATGAAAGTGTAAAATTTAGCCCACAAATAGAAAATCGTTGTAGCCCATTTTGCCTATACATAACAGTGGCTTCCTTTGGATGTCATTGTAGACCAATAGAGCTAGCTATGGATTTTGTAGAAATTGGGTTTTGAACATTGTTGTCTGCCCAACTAGTTTTTAATTTTCTTAACACATGGCTGGGAATAATCCTCATCGGCGTCACCGCTTCCACCACGTCATCTTTGTTGCCATCTGTCTTTATAACCTAAAATCACCATTAGCAAAGATTTGCATGCACCAAGTACTATCTAGAAAAAAGTAAATGAATATTTTACTGAGAAAACCAACTTACCTAAGTAAACTTGCATTTTTAACTGCTTAGATACCCCAATAACAATCTGCAATATACCTCTCTCACTAACTCTCGTTATCAAAGTGTGAAAAGCCCTTTTACCGGTGGTAGTTAATAAACAAACAACAGATTTAAACATATGAGTTCATGCTCCGATACCTATATATATATATATAAACATAATTTCAATTTTAACGCATCTATGTATAACTTAAAGCAACCAAGAGTTTAATAATTACTTTTTTTAAAAACCAAGAGTTTAATAAATTATTCTAGGAAATCGATGTTATTACAGGGGTTGTAATGGCGTTGTAAGTAGAGTAAACAGAGGTGGTGACAGTGGCGAACCTAGAAAAATTATTTACTGGGGTCAT
>OVAP01001248.1:0-25258 GCA_900406295.1 Aurinia saxatilis | reverse complement strand
AATATGTCTTTATTTAAAGACATAAAAGGGACCCTTATGATACTCCTACTTGTTTATGGTCTAGCTATGAAGGTGATTAATGTAGTAGTACATGGATGAAATCGTGTTGCAAAATAATGTGTGCCCGCCATGACTCTCATTACTTACTAGATTAGCCAAGACACTTATGATGACCAAATGAATGAAATAAATTAATAACATATTATGCCGGCCTTATGATTCCATAAAGAAAATATTAATGGATTTACTAACGACCAAGGGGGAGACTGTAAGAAATAAATTCATCCCTATAATATGGTCTTATATTTATCCATTTTCTATTGGAATGATGTTATTATTTAATGTTATTGGTGTCCAAATATATTGGAAATAATGGAGTATTTCCTAGTAATCTCTACTTTGATGGATGTTTGAGATTAAAGCTATGGAAACACTAATGAGGAATTAGGTAATCTCTCCACCAATAAATACTTGCCATTAGACCATCATATTTGCAAGACTTAAGAAAACAACACCTAAAGGTTTTAGAGACAAGGAGAAAGAAATCTAATCACCTATTTTAAGTTTTTCATCCTCCATTCAAGAGTTCATACATGGAAGAACTCTTTCACTTTGCAACAATGAACGCATGTAATTCTACAAATCTTCTTATGAATCTATTATGTGATTATCTAGATGTTTGAAGGTCTTAGGATTCATGTAAATTTATCCAACGTTTTTGAATTAGGTGTGTTTTTATACAACGAGCAACTTAAATAAAGGAGAGAAACTTGAAGATTTTATGAATAGACAAGAGGAAGAGCTCGAGAAGACAAAGAAGGAGAAAGAAGAGGCTTGCTCGATAAGTAAGAATTTGATACATCTATTTGAAGGCAAGGTAATCAATCGTTTCTTTCTTTTTCTTTTTTGAATAAAGGTAACCAATCTTAGATCAACTAGAAATCATTGCAGAAAACAAAGAAATTTTAGCGACTAAAAACATAACTGGAACTAACTATGGTAAAATATATATGGGGTAACGGTTTAACTGAGTTTCACAATCTTTTTTGTTGCGTTATCTCTGCTTTACATTTTTTGTATTCATCTTTGTATGTATCAGTTTGATTTGCTATGTATTCTTAGAAACCGAGCTTCCATTGGTGGAGGAGGTCGGAGAGATTTCTACAGAACATCATGCTTCCAAGTATCTATTCAAATGCAGGAGGAGTTACAGTAAGTTACTTTGAGTGGGTGCAGAACATTCAAGGATTCACGTGGGCAGAGGAAAAAGTGAACTTTGAGCTGCAAAAGTACATGACTCGAGCCGGTGCGTTTTTTCGGTATTTGAGAGTTCTGGTTTTTATTTTGTTGTCTCATTTATTTGAATCTTTTTAAGATGTACCACTTTACTGAACTTTCACATATATTGTTGCTTCAATTTGCAAAAGCAAAGGAAAATATAATTTCATGAGTCTTCCATTATGGTTTCAGGTTGATTAATACATCTTAGCATATATATATATATGGTGAATAGAGGAAAGAACAACACAAATCTTGGCTGGAGAAATGGGTGGCCCAATGAGCTCCTTGGTTGCAGATGTTTTCTATTGTCCTTAACACATAAACATGAAGGGAAAACAAAAAAAAGAATAAGAGAAGCAGAACAATGTTGAAGAAGAGCAAGAGAGGAAGTGTGAAATGTTTATTGGATTTGATCTGAATAAACTTGATGTTGAATAATCGAGAACGAACCTGTTTCTTCTACTTCTCCTCTTAGATTTAATATTTCAGACTTTATTAGCCTCTAATTATTGTATGTTTCTTTTCTGTATTTTGATTTACCTTCGATTGATGTTATTATTCATACATTCTTATGGACCAGGACTTGTAGCCTAGCGGTTGTGCTATGCGATGTGGAGTATACAACAAGGAGCTCAAGGATCAACGGATCAAGAGCTAATTGGCGCAGCTCGGATATCTTCTTCCTCACGTATCAATGGATCGTGCGATAGAAGAACTTAAAGACTTCGACTGAGAAAAGCTTTCTCGTTTATTAAGAAAGAACAACCAAGTCTTTTAGAAGACGAAGACAATGCTTATATAAGCTAAAGTAACCGACTAACAATCTCAAAACCCTAATTAATAAAGGAAGTTTACTTGCTAAAAGGAAATAAAACACAAAGCCGAAAATAAGGAAAACAGAGTAACTTGCACATCAAGTCATCGAGATGTGCTACATAAGGTCTCCCGGGGTAAGAAAAAAATTCGACCTCGAATTTTCAGTGTCGTCTTCAGGAAAATAAGGACTAAGATGCTTCACATTGAAGACATCAGCTGTTTGCATTTGAGGAGGTAACTGTTGTGTGGGCAAGAATTCACACACAACCAAAAACTTGTCAAACGATTCTTTTACGGGATCGTCGACTCTCTATTGTGAACCACTCAAAAAGCAAAAGTAAAAGACAAAAAACAAGAGAAGAAAGGTGGAGTCGTTTTATTGATCATAAAGGTAATTCTCGAATACAAGTTGTTAAGACTTAGGCTATTCAAGAGGGAGAAGAATATGATCTAAGACCTATGACTTTAAATCCTAAATATACTCTAACTAAACCGCCTTGGGGCCCAAGCTCTTTCGTGGACCACCTTCCATTTCCTGAAGATATGCTTCCATTTCTCCAACAGTCTTCTGGACAGTTTTCTTTCCTCCGAGATACTCCAATGATTCTATTCTCGAACCTTCCTGCTTGACGGCACTTGGGATAGACCTTAGGGCTTTGTCTTGATGGAAGATAAAAATGGGCCCACGATACCGAACTGGACTATTTGGCTAGCTATGAGTGTTTCTGGGCCCACGAGATTGTTAAGATAATCTCGTGAGTTGTATGTGTTCTGATGATCACCTCGTTAAAAACCTTAGCAAAGAAAACCACATGGGAAAAACCTTACCAAGGCAAAAAGAGTGTGATCACGATGATCGTTTGATGAAATGTTCATCGTGGGTCCTTAGTTCGCGATGGAACTAAGCTATGTGCCTGGACCCACGAGATGCGATGTTGCTAGGTGAACTAAGTTGGCTCGCGGACTGTGATTTAAACAATCTTGCGGGCCATACTTGATATTTAGCTCGCGGATTGAAATGTGAGCAATGTCGCACGCCATACCTGAGAGTTAGCCCACGGACGTTGAAGAGAGACGTGTCCCGTGGACCATGGTAGAGACTTTGCCCACGGACGAAAATAGTGAGTTTGTCCCACGGGCCATGGTTGAGACTTGGCCCGCGGGTGATGGTCATGAACTTGTCCCGCGGGCCACGGTCGGGACTTGGCACGCGGGTGATGACCTTGAGCTTGCCCCGCGGGCCACGAGGAGACCTAGCCCGCGGGTTGTGATCTCGATCTTGTCCCGCAGGCCACGGTCGAGACTTGGCCCGCGGATGATAGTCTTGGACTTGTCCCGTGGGCCATGGTCGAGACTTGGCCTGCAGACGATTGTCTTGATGTCTTCTTTTGATCCTTTGTTGGTCCATTTTATGTCCGGACATTTAATTGATCATAGAGAGATCGAACTGGCTTGTCTAAGACTGTTCGGGACCCGCAATGGACTTGGCTAACACATTGCTTGGTGAAGTCTGTTGGGACCCATTGTGAGACTTAGCTAGCACATTGCATGGGTAAGTCTGTCGGGAGCCACTGTAAGACTTAGCTATCACATTGTTTGGTGAACCAAACGTCTTAGAATAGGCTTGATGGTTCATCGTGAGAGTTTATAGAAGGTTTGGGCCACATAACAAACAAAGGGACTTGTTCCGCGAGCAAAATACCTTGCATGCCCCGCGGGATAGTTCATGACCGTGGTCCGCGGGCCATATTGATCATGTAGCCCACGGGACATTCATGGGAGCTTGTCCACGGGCCATGTTTACTACCTGGCTCGCAGGACAAGTCTACGAGCTTTGTCCGTGGGCCAAGTTTGATCCACGTCTTGTTATATGCTTTGCTGATCATGGGACCCTTGGTGATCCATGCTCGATTGTGTCGTTACCAATCGATAGTCCATGACTGTAATGCTCGATGGTGTGGATATATGATCAGCTCGTGGGCCGTAGTAGTGTTTTGTGGAAAACATTTAACCATTAAGTGCTGTCAATTTTCGGGGGTGGAATCCGACCCCCAACATTAGCCCCCCAATTCTTTATTTCTTTGTTAGCTATGGAGAGTTAGAGTATAGCTTGAAGATTAAAGATTGGGGCATGGCTGTTGATCACACATCGTTGAGATGGCATGGTTACTGATACATTGTCTTCCGACGGGTTATTATCCCAGACGTGGGCCATGTTGGCCGTTATATATGAAAACTGAAATGTCGCCCTTAGTGAGTGGTTGAGGAGGAAGAAGCGGGCCATAGTGGATGAGAGGAGAGGCGAGAAGCTTCTTGTGAGGGAATTGGTTCGCGCGGGCCATGATGAACGTGAGGAGGCAAGCTTCGATGAAGCTCGCGGTCTCCATGATGGCGTGAAGGAGGCGGGCGTCAGTGTAGCGTGTGGTCTTCATCGAGATGAGAAGGACGTGGGTCAGCTTCTAGGCGGGTCCCACCCAAGTGTGGCTCGCGGGGTTGAGGCCACTTCGTTGCGAGCGGGCCAAGTATCCTGCGGGTTCCGTCTAAACGTAGCTCGCGCGGGTCACGACTTTGAATCATGCGCGGGCCAAGTTTTCCGCGGGCTCTGACCGAATATGGCTCGCGCGGATCACAACGTTGAGTCGTGCACGAACCAACATTTCTGCGGGTCCTGCCCGAGTGTGGCTCGTGCAGATCACACCCTTGAGTCGTGCGTGGGCCAAGTTTTCCGCGGGTCTTGCTCGAGTGTGGCTCGCGCGTCTCATGATACTCGGTCGTGCGCGGGCAAGCTTCTGGTAGGTCCCATCGAGGCTTGACTCATGAGGTTTATCCCTTCCAAAGCAATGCGCGTGCGGGCCATTGAGGATGACTCATGAGGTATTTGAGTCAGAGTTCGCGTGCAGGCAATGGAGGATGCTTTGGAGATGGTAGTACATTCCCAGCCTCTGAAAGTGAATGTTTGAGCGACGGTTTGTTCGGTGATGAACTCGGTGGGAATGGGACGTTAGATGATCAATGTGAATCTTCTCATAGGAACCATGCCTTAGAAGATAGTATGCTTAGAAAATGTTCCATGGGTAGTGACAACTCCAAGCCTAGGAGACTCCTTCTTAGTGAGATGTCAGACGATGATGCTTTCGAATCGTCGAGTTCCTCTAGTAGTGGTAGTAGTGGTGATAGTGGTGGTAGTAGTGATAGCAAGATAAAAAAGACTCATGATTATTATGGGATCCACGAGGTTCCATTGCCGTCGGTAGGTGATGGAGATGAACCATCTATCGATATCAAGGCAGAAATGGAAGCCTAAGATGATTTCACCATCAAGTATGATGCAGTGAAGGCTATGATTGAGGCCGAACGGGCCATCTTGAACAATCAAGTTAAACGACCGGATGTGAGGAGGCTTGTACCGGACCTACCTTGATCCACATTGTCCGATAAGTTTTCGATAGACAAGCTGCGGAAGATGTTCCTTATCCCTCCAAGATACTTCTGTCTGTTGGAGAGTTTCTTTTATGAAGCACTGCTATGGTTGCCTCTTCCGGATGTCATCATTAACCACTTAGCCAAATACAAGTTATGTATATCTCAGCTTCCTCCCAATGGGATTCGACTTCTGGTGGGGACAATGGTTCACTGTATCGAATGTGGAGTTATGGGGAAGACTGGTTTTGTCTTATGCACTGTCGACCCGTCCCACAAGCAAGGTGCGGCTCACATACGCCATTTCGGGGAAGCGGGGCCACGGTGTTATTAGAGCTATCCCAGGGAAGGTCCACAATTGGGATGAACATTTCTTCTATGTTAAAATTGACCATCACTCCATTGAGGGTGGTGGCTTTCATCGAGTTAGATCTCAATGGGGCCCTCTAGGTTCTGCCCACTTGTATTGCTTCTTTAGATAACATATATTATTCTTGAAATTTCTGAATGTCATCTAACCTTTCATTGTTTATGTTTGTGCAGAGCGCCACATTTCGTTCAGGGGAGTTAAAGATTCAACATTGTTGCTTCAGACCCTACGAGAGCATTCCACTCACTGGAAGAAGACTTTCACCTTGGACAGAGTTGAGCGTGCCCGCTTTCGTAGGACCGGCTTTAAATCTCGTATCTGTTCGGACAATACGTTTGAGATTATGAAGGAAAGGATGACTCTTATTGACTGCTAATAATACCGAGGCGCTGTCCGGTGTGTCTCAGGCTGGACGTGTCGGACCTGTCGCATGTTCTGGTAGCTCATCGCGAGGAGCTGCCAGTGGGGCTCCCTGAGTGGACAAGGGTAAGGGCGTTGCTGCGGACGGCCCACGTAAGAGGACAAGGAAGGTGAAGGAGAATCCACCACCGGACGTTGTTCCTCCGGAGTTTGACAGGCGCACCGTCGCCTCGGATTACTTTGCTCGTGTTGTCCAGCTTGGGGAGCCATTCGTGCCGGTGGGGTCCCTTGAGCACCGAGACTTGTACATGGATGCATCCACTGCAGGCATGGATGTGAGTGATCTCTTGACTCCCATGGATTAATTTTTGCTTATGACTAACTTGTTGTTTTGTGGTAGTTCATTGCCTATCAGAATGCGTTGGTGAACACCTACCAGGCTGATCTCCATGGGGCCCGTGCGGAGTCTGATGAGCTCAGGAGGATCAACAGGTCCCATGAGGACCAGCTGGCCGATCTAAAGGGGAAGTCTGCTTGTCATGATGATGAGGTCGCACGCCTGGCTGATAAGGCGGAGAAGGAGGCGAAGCGGGCCCTTCGACACAAAAAGAAAACGACGAAGGAAGCGGCGAAAGTGATGGCGCCCAAGGGCAAGTGAAGGGGATTAATGAGAAGTTCCTTCACCACCTTGAGAGCACTCGTGCCAAGGTTGTTAGGCTCAAGGATTTCAGTAGTCCGATGTGTCTGCACCATCAGGTTGGTTGTTTATGCGGACCGGCTATAATGCGTGTGACTTGTTCCAACTTCTTTCTTGATTCTGATCGTAGGCCGAGAACTCTTATCTGATGATCAAGACGCTGAGAGGCGCGGCCCCACCTGTGTTCGAGGAGATTGAGGCCGGCGTGGTAGCGAGTCAGGTGAAGTACATGGACTCTGCCGCCGAGTATGATGCTTTTGTAGGTGAGATCACTGAGGATCTAACCAGGTTATGGTCGTCGGACGCGAGCATGTTTGCTGAGGATTCAAGCTTGGTTGACGTCCCGGTTCTTTCCCAGGATCCAATGGAGGAAGATGAGTAGGTTGCTGCGGACCGCTTTTATCTAGTTTTTTTAGACTTGGCATTTGTTCCCCTTTTAAACCTTGTGCCGGTTGCATGTGAGAACTCATTTTGTAGTGCTTGGATGGATTTATCCAATGTTTGGAACTTGACTCGTTGTGGGGCCCATAGGCCATTGAATGCTTTGAACTTGGTAGTTCGTTTTATGATGTTTTGTTGAGTGGGCCCATCGACAGTATGATGGACGGCCCAGCAAATGTCTGTTTAAGGGTCAAGTTTATCAGTCTCATCTTCGAGCTTACAGTGTCGTGCATGCTCTCAATGTGGTGGAGATTTTGCCCATGAGATGTATATGAACAACATGATAGCTTCGATGGGTCACTTGGATGATCGTAGCGATCATGATTTTTGTGGAGAAAGCTTAAACCAAATAATATCCCTCCCTGCGACGATGCATCAAGGATGTGCCCATGGGATGTCGATTACCAATGTTGAGTTGGTGGGTTTTCAAAGACAAACTATTTCTTTCACATCGTCACTCAAGCTAGTGAGATTGATTCCGAAAATAGATGTTGCGCTCTTTACCATAATGATGGTGTTCATGACCCTATGTATATACATTGTTGTGGCTAGCAACAATGGGTGCGATTTTATACGCTTGAAGATTTGGTAACCTTCTTTCGTGAGCTGTGACAGGGTCGTAAGCTCAATGCTATTGTAGAAAATGGTTTGCATTTTAAGAGCTCCTGTGTGGCCCCATGTCGACGCAGCTTGATCACCACGAATCAGTCCTGAAGCCTCATGGCTCCCCCTCGGGAATAGGTTGGCATCAGGACCCAAAACCATGTGATCGTAACAGCATGCAAGGCATGGATGATTTGTTGGAAGAATGGTGGTGGGACCCGAATATTCAAATAAGAATGAAAGTAAGGCAGAGGGTTCCAACCTAAGTCAAGTCATTTCGAAGTATTCACTAGAACGAATGTGGTGTGTTACCTAGATCATGGTCGGAGATAGGTTTGGTGCTAGTAGACTACTGGTGTGGCCCACTGGATATGTGTTGATGAAAAGTTTTCGTAAGCCACGAAAATTGAGTGGGACTATACGAGTATAATACCTCACTTCCCCCCCCCCTTTTTTTAGAGGAGGGCCAACTGTACTCGTCGTGGGGACGAGTTGCCTACATATCCAAGAAGGGGATCAAGTCGGCTCGTAGTTCAATTCCGCCGCTTAGGTGAGATTAAGCGTGGGGCGATGTTGAATATCAGTGTTGTGAGTCTCGGACGTGCTGGATGAGGTGGATTGTTTTTCTGTCCTGAGCTTCTTGGGCTTTCTGTCGTCCTCATTGCTTCGTGTTGGCTTACAAAGCTTATGTTCTGTCAGAAGGCAAAACCGAGACTCTCTCTGGCTGGCCCCACAAGGTTTTGATCCCCGATTGGGTGGGGAATTTCACGTATAGGTGGTAGGTCAAAGGGACGGCCCGCATCAAACTTAGTCATGGATTTCCTAGGATGACATTGTAGATAGTTGGATGTTCCGCTACTGAGAACCTGACGATCTTTGTCACTTCACCCGCCTGGACTTCTAAGTTGATTGTGCCTATGGTCATGGTGGTTTCTCCGGAGAATCCAGTGAACGGCTTTGGAGCGATGATGATGTCGGAAGGATCGATCTTCATGTGGCGTAGGGACTCCCTGAAGATGACATCCGACGAGCTACCTGTATCAGTCAAAACTCTAGACATGTCGAAATCGTTCACCACCAATTTGATGGCAAGGTCATTGTGAGGTTAATCGATTCCCCTTGCATCCCTTTCGGAGAAGGAAATGGTGCATTCTGGATAGTTGGGCCCGTTAGATGTTGATGGTGTTGTGACTGCATAGCGCTGGAACGCCTTGATGGATGAGACACTATCCATGCAAAACTGTGAGCCGTCCATGATCATGTTGATCCTCTGACGTGGGCCCTCATTATGTTCATCTTCATCTGGTCGGTCCCGCTTGTTCTGCTCCTCCACTTGAGGCTGCTTGATGGGTAGATCCTCATGTTTCTCTTGCAGAAAATCCTTGAGGTCGATGCCATTGCCAAGTTCACCTTCAAAGCATCCTCGTCCACGATCGAATCCTCTGCCACCGCCTCTGCCAGTGTTCCTTGATGTTGCTCGAGCAGTTGTATCTCCATCATCCACCATGTAATTGTGGGCTACGGGTCTCCCATGGTGGATGTACTTGGATGACTGGATCGCCTTCCTCATGTTCGGTTAGGTGCCATATTGTGGTTGTGTGTTGCATGGGGTCCGTGTGGGTGCATGCATTGTCCGAAGGATTTGCATCTTTTCCTCGTTCACAATGAAGCTGTTGGCGAGATGCAGGGCATCCTGGATGGTTGGCGGTTCATGCGTAGCTAGTTCCTTGCGGAACTCTGATTCATTCCATAGTGCCTCCTTGAGTGGGCGCATAGCAGCATGGTTGCTCATTCCTTCAACCTGTGAGATAAGCTTCTTGAATTTTGTGATGAAAGAGTGGAGAGACTCCGTGGGTCCCTACGAAATAGACCACAAATCGGCATCAGTAGTTTCTAATCCCATGAAAATCGAATACTGCTTGAGGAACAAGGTTGTTAGCTCATGGAAGTTGCTGATGGAGTTAGATGGTAGCGTGGAGAACCACTGCAGTGCGGGTCCCTTGAGGTTCTCGATGAACAGGAGGCAGAAAACCGCATCTTCATGTCCTCTAGGGAACCTCTCTCGGTTCATAGCAATACGAAACGACGTCAGATGTTCCCTTGGATCTGTGGTCCCATCATAGTATGAGATTTTGCTAATCTTCCAGGGTCAGATATTCGGGCCCTGGTGATGTGCGGTGTGAAGGGTGTCTTCTGGGATTCAGCGAGCACTTTGTCGATCTCTGGTGCTTGGCGAGTTCCTCTGTGGATCTGGGTCCGCACCTCTTGGATTGTAGCTTCAGTTTTCTGCACTGGTGTTGTGTGGGCAAGAATTCACACACAACAAAAAACTTGTCAAACGATTCTTTTTAAGGGATCGTCGACTCTCTATTGTGAACCGCTTAGAAAACAAGAGTAAAAGACAAAGAACAAGAGAAGACATGTGGGGTCGTTTTATTGATCGTAAAGGTAATTCTCGAATATAAGTTGTTAAGACTTAGGCTATTCGAGAGAGAAGAAGATGTTCTAAGACCTACGACCTTAGATCCTATATATACTCTAACTAAACCGCCTTAGGGCCCAAGCTCTTTCGTGGGCCACCTTTCATTTCCTGAAGATATGCTTCCATTTCTCCAACAGTCTTCTGGACAATTTCCTTTCTCCTTAGATACTCCGATGATTCAATTCTCGAACCTTCTTGCTTGACGGCGCTCGGAACAGACCTTAGGGCTTTGTATTGATGGAAGATGGAAATGGGCCCACAAAACTGAGCTGGGCTATTTGGCTAGTTGTAAGTGTTTCTGGGCCCACGAGATTGTTGAGATAATCTCGTGAGTCGTATGTGTTCTGATGATCACCTCATTAAAAACCTTGGCAAAGAAAACCACATGGGAAAAACCTTACCAAGGCGTGCGGGCCATATCAAGAATGTAGCCCGCGGGCCATATCAAGAATGTAGCCCGCGGGCCATGCCAAAGATGTAGCCCGCGGGCCACGACAAGAGTGTAGCCCACGGGTTGTGACATCGAGCTCGCCCCGCGGGCCATAGCAAGAATGTAGCCCGCGGGCCACGGAAAGGATGTAGCCCTCGGGCCACAACATGAGTATAGCCCGCGAGCTACGTTGTTGAGCTCATCCCGCGGGCCACGGTAAGGATGTAGCCCACGGGTGAAGGTTGTGGACTTGTCTCGCGGGCCATGGTCCAGACTTGGCCCGCGGATGATTGTCTCGATGTCTTTGTTCGATCCTTTGCATGTCAATTTCATGTCCGGACGTTCAATTGATCATAGAGAGATCAAATTAGTTTGTCTAAGAATGTTCGGGACCCGCAATGGGACTTGGCTAGCACATTGCTTGGTGAAGTCTGTCGGGATCCCCTGTGAGACTTAGCTAGCACATTGCTTGGTGAAGTCTTAACCGGGGCCCACCAACCAAATATCAATAGAACAGGCTTGATTGTTTCTTCGTGTGAGTTTATAGAAGGTTTGGCCCACGAAACAAGCCAAGGANAATTTCATGTCCGGACGTTCAATTGATCATAGAGAGATCAAATTAGTTTGTCTAAGAATGTTCGGGACCCGCAATGGGACTTGGCTAGCACATTGCTTGGTGAAGTCTGTCGGGATCCCCTGTGAGACTTAGCTAGCACATTGCTTGGTGAAGTCTTGACCGGGGCCCACCAACCAAATATCAATAGAACAGGCTTGATTGTTTCTTCGTGTGAGTTTATAGAAGGTTTGGCCCACGAAACAAGCCAAGGAACTTATCCCGCGAGACAAATGCCTTGCATGGCCCACATGACAGTCCATGACCGTGGTCCACGGGCCATGCCGATCATGTAGCCGCGGGACGTTTGTGTGAGCTTGTCCGCGGGCCATGTTTGTTACTTGGCTCGCTGGACAAGCCCAAGAGCTTTCTCCGCGGGCCAAATTTGATCTATGTCTTGTTATATGCATTGTTGATCGTTGGGCCCTCGGTGAATCATGTTTGACTGTGTCGTTACCAAACGATAGTCCATGACTGTAATGCTTGATGGTGTGGACATATGACCAACTCGTGGGCCGTAGTAGTGTTTTGCGGAAAACACATAATCGTTTGATGTTATCAATCTTCAGGGGTGGAATCCGACCCCCACAGAGGCTCTGAGTTGGAGGATCTCGGCTTTGTTGATGCCGAGTTGGTCATCATCAGAGAACTCATCAGCGTTGTATTCCTCGACGGGCCATCGATTGTTGATTTCCTGCCTCGGCTGCTCGGTAGGCTCTGGTATGTGGGTCCGAGCAGGTGATGGTGGTCCGCGTTCACGACCACGGCCGTTGTGAAGCTCCTTGTTTGGGTCGTTGGTGAGATCGACGATCCTTCCAGTGTCTTGGGGGCTGACGTCATGGGTCCCAGAGACTCCTTGAGTCGCTTGTCTGAGATTGCCAAATGTTGGTTGTAAGAAGAGCCTTCGCATGGCTTTGCGAGGTTAGGACTGAGTAACTAGCACTTCCAGTCGGCTAGAGATTGCCTGGTTGAGCTTGTCTTGCTTGGCAGAGCGCTTGAGCAAGTTGGTGAGCATGGTATTAACCGCGTCACGGTCTGTTACCTCCGGAGTTCTGGTGCTCGTGGTTGGCCCAACGTCCGGTGGGGTCTCTTGATGATCTTCTAAATTGTTGATGTTGTTGGTGCCATCGTTTACGGATGGGGCCATGACAGATTCGTCGGGATTGAGTCGTTTTGATGCTGGAGTCACCAGAAACCTGTTGAGCTCTGATTGTTGAGTTGTATCCTTAGCTTGAACCATGTATTCGGGTTAGAGCGATTCTTCGTGTGGAGTAGTCGATGAGGTCCCCACAGTCGGCGCCAAATTGTGTGGACAAGAATTCACACACAACAAAAAACTTGTCAAACCATTTATTTTATGGGATTGTCGACACTATATTGTCAACCGCTCTGAAAGCAAAAATAAAAGACAAAGAACAAGAGAAGAAAGGTGGGGTCATTTTATTGATCATAAAGGTAATTCTTGAATACAAGCTGTTTACGACTTAGGTTATTCGAGAGGGAAAAAGATGATCTAAGACCTATGACCTTAGATCCTATATATATACTAACTAAACCGCCTTGGGGCCCAAGCCCTCTCGTGGACCACCTTCCATTTCCTGCTGATATGCTTCCATTTCTCCAACAGTCTTCTGGATAGTTTCCTTTCCTCTGAGATACTCCGATGATTCTATTCTCGAATCTTCCTGCTTGACGGCTCTTGGGATAGACCTTAGGGCTTTGTCTTGATGGAAGATGGAAATGGGCCCACGATACCGAACTGGACTATTTGGCTAGCTATGAGTGTTTTTGGGCCCACGAGATTGTTGAGATAATCTCGTGAGTCGTATGTGTTCTGATGATCACCTCGTTAAAAACCTTAGCAAGGAAAACCACATGGGAAAAACCTTACCAAGGGAAAAAGAGTGTGATCACGATGATCGTTTGATGAAATGTTCATCGTGGATCCTTAGTTCTCGATGGAACTAAGCCATGTGCCTGGACCACGCCAACTTTGATTTGAACAATCTTGCGGGCCAAACTTGATACTTAGCTCGCGGATTGAAATGTGAGCAATATCGCAGGCCATACCTGAGACTTAGCCCGCAGATGTTGAAAAGAGACTTGTCCCGCGAGCCATGGTAGAGACTTTGCCCGCGGACGAAGATAATGAGTTTGTCCCGTGGGCCATGGTTGAGACTTGGCCCGCGGGTGATGGTCATGAACTTGTCCCGTGGGCCACGGTAAGGACTTAGCCCGTGGACAATTGCGTTGGACTTGTCCCGCGGGCCACGGTCGGGACTTAGCCTGATGACCTTGAGCTTGCCCCGCAGGCCACAAGGAGACCTAGCCCGCGGGTTGTGATCTCAAGCTTGTCCCACGGTCCACGGTCGAGACTTGGTCCGCAGGTGATAGTCTTGGACTTGTCCGGCGGGCAATGGTCGAGACTTGTCCCGCGGACGATTGTCTTGATGTATTTGTTTGATCCTTTGCGGGTCCATTTCATGTCTGAACGTTCGATTGATCATAGAGAGATCAAATTGGCTTTTCTAAGATTTCTCGGGACCCACAATGGGACTTGGCTAGCACATTGATTGGTGAAGTCTGTCGGGACCCACTGTGAGACTTAGCTAGCACATTGCTTGGTGAAGTTTTGATCGGGATCCACCAACCAAATGTCTATAAAATAGCCTTGATGGTTCATCGTCAGAGTTTATAGAAGGTTTGGCCTACAAAACAAGCCAAGGGACTTGTCCCGCGAGCCACATGCCTTGCATGGCTCGCGGGATAGTCCATGACTGTGGTCCGCGGGCCATATCGATCAAGTAGCCCGCGGGACATTCGTGTGAGCTTGTCCGCGGGACATGTTCACTACTTGGCTCGCGGGACAAGTCTACGAGCTTTGTCCGCTGGAAAAGTTTGATCCACGTCTTGTTATATGTTTTGTTGATCATGGGACCCTCGGTGATCCATTCTTGACTATGTCGTTACCAATCGATAGTCCATGACTGTAATGCTCGATGGTGTGGACATATGATCAGCTCATGGGCCGTAATAGTGTTTTGTGGAAAACACTTAACCGTTAAATGTTGTCAATCTTCGGGGGTGGAATTCGACCCCCACAACTGTAGTCGATAAGCATTATTGTTGCTTTTCTCGAGTATCTTCAAGTGACCAATCTTTCTGGATTTGAGCTTGTTGTAATCACCAGGTTTAAATCGGTCCTTAGTTAGCACTGCCCATACTAAATCACCAACCTGATACTGAACATTACGTCGATGTAGATCAGCCGCGGCCTTATATTTTGCCGTTGTAGCCTCCAAATTGGCACGAACTTGAGCATATATAGCTGCAAATTCATCAACAAAATCACATGCACGACCATGAGACCGAGAACGATCTGGAGTGATCGCAAGATCGGATGGACAACGAGGGAGACTCCCATACACGATCTAAAAAGGACTAAAACCAGTGCAACGGTTAACAGAACGTTATGAGCAAATTCAGCATGACACAAATTGAAGTCCCAAGTTTTGATGTTATCTCCCACAAGAAACCGAAATAAATCTCTGAGAGCTCGATTGGTAACTTCAGTATGTCCGTCCGTTTATGGATGATAAGCAGAACTCATGTCAAGCTTAGTACGAAGAAGACCACATAGAGATCGCAAAAAAAGACTTAAGAAACATGAATCTCGATCCGAGACGATTGATAAAGGCAGACCATGTAACTTGTAAACCTCTCTAAAAATACAATATCGCGACTTGCACGACATCAGTGGTCTTCTTACATGGGATAAAATGCACCATCTTGGGAAAACGTTCAACGACAACAAATATGGAACCGCTAGCTCGCTGTGTATGAGGTAACCCAAGGACAAAATCCATACTAATGTCAATCCACGGTTGTGTAGGTATCGGTAAGGGAAGATATAAACCAGAATTGGTTTCTTTTCCTTTAGCTGCCTGAAAAGTCCCACGTCGCAGAATAAAGTGTTCATCACGTCGTAAAGATGGCCCAAAATACGAAGAACTAACTAACTTCAGCGTACGTTCACGACCAATGTGGCCTTCTCCATGCAGTTCTCAGATCAAAT
The DNA here is from genome assembly GCA_900406295.1 of Aurinia saxatilis. Taxonomy (NCBI): domain Eukaryota; kingdom Viridiplantae; phylum Streptophyta; class Magnoliopsida; order Brassicales; family Brassicaceae; genus Aurinia; species Aurinia saxatilis. The sequence continues at coordinate 9,670 of OVAP01001248.1, read as the reverse complement.
GAAGTCAGAGATTGCACTCGGGAATGCATAGCTGAGCTTCCCGGAACAAAGAGCCATTAAAAATCAAGTAAACCGAACCTATGCCAAGCTCTGCATCACGCCAAATTTTGGAAAAGAAAGGATCGCTCAGATATAAGGTAGCAAGAACTTCAAAGCCCATAACAGTCACATGCAACCTCGTGAGCAGAGTATGACGACGACTCAAGGCGTCGGCCACTTTGTTCAAAGAGCCAGCAGTATGCTTAATAACAAAAGAAAATTGTTGGAGATAAGCAAACCAAGAAGCATGACGAGCGGAGACTTTATCTTGTGAACCCATATATTTAAGCGCCTCATGATCAATATAGAGTATAAACTCACGATGAAAAAGATAATGACGCCAATGCTTCACGGCTTGAACAACGGCATATAACTCAACATCATAGTACTATACCGAAGCCGTGAACCTGCCACCTTTTCACTAAAAAACGCAATAGGCCAACCGGCCTGGCTAAGAACAGCTCCCAATCCTGTTTTAGAGGCATCACAATGTAACTCGAAAGCCAATGTAAAATTAGGAAGAACCAAAACCAGGGCAGAAGTAAGCTTAGTCTTGATTGCTTGAAAAGCATACTCGGCTTCAGGAGTCCAAGCAAAAGAGGCAGACTTCATGCAGTTTGTAATCGGAGCCATGATGCTACTAAAATGGTGAATAAATCACCGATAAAAGGAAGCAAATCCATGGAAGCTACGTACTTCGGTGAGAGCTGTAGGTATTGGCCAGGACTGTAGGGCCGCAATCTTCATGGGGTCAACTTGAAGACCACGAGAAGAAATTATATAGCCCAAAAACAGAACTTGATTCACGCCAAAGACACATTTCTTAGTGGCAGCAAAGAGGCTTTGACGACACAAGACCAATAGAACATCACGAAGATGATCCATATGCTCACCACGAGAAGAACTAAAGATGAGGATGTCATCAAAATTGACCACAACAAAAAGGCCGATGAACAGACGAAGGGCTTCATTCATTACACGCATGAAAGTACTCGGTGCGTTTGACAAACCAAAAGGCATGACTAGTCATTCAAATAAACCTTCAGTTGTCTTGAAAGCTGTTTTCCACTCATCACCTGGTCGAATCCGAATTTAATGATACCCGCTACAAAGATCCAACTTAGTGAAAATAGAAGCTGTCCCAATTTGATCCAAGAGGTCATCAAGACGCGGAATTGGAAACCGATAGAGTATAATAATTTTATTAATGGGTCTACTGTCAATACACATGCGCCATGTACCATCTTTTTTAGGGATAAGCAGAGCGGGAACCGCACAGGGGCTCAAGCTTTCACGAACATAACCTTTAGCTAAGAGTTCCTCGACTTGTCGCCTTAACTCATCATGTTCTCTAGGACTCATGCGGTAGTGAGGCCGGTTGGGTAAGACCGAATCAGAAACGAGGTCGATACAATGTTGAATATCTTGTAAAGGCGGTAGTCCCTCTGGTAAAGCATCATGAAACACATCTTGGAATTTCGTTAAAATGTCATGAAAAGCCACAGGATCATCATTGAGCAAAGATAATATCTGCGGTTTCAGACAAAGTAGAAAAATGATACTCGTATTGTCACAAGCTTCGACGATATTTGACTTAGTGAGCAAGAAGGCACCCTTGTCTGTTGTGTTGGACTCATGAGGAGACTCAATCTCTTTGCTTTTGACAAGTGATTCTAACGCCGGCTGAGAAGGCATTAATGTAAGACGACAACCCTCATATGTAAAAATGCATGTGTTGGCAAACTCGTCATGCGAGGTGCGACGATCATACTGCCATGGTCGACCAAAAAGAATATGACATGCATCCATAAGCACAACATTGCAACACACCGAGTCTTTGTAGTTGGGTCCTAAAGAAAATGGAACTCGACAACGCTTGGTGATATGAATGTCCGTGGATGAATTAAGCCATGTTATCTTATATGGGGGCAGATGTTTCTCGGTAAGCAGAGCAAGCTTAGCGGCCGCATCCGCGGAGATTGCATTCGTGCAACTTCCCAAATCAATAACTAAACGAGAAACCTTGCCACGGATTGTACAAGAGGATTGGGAAATATAAGAACGCAACCAAGAGTCTTCAATACCTAGAGGCATAAGGTAGTTTCTATGGAGCATCAAGAGCATCATCATCAACATAATCATAATAGATGGGATCTTCTTGAGTTAGCAAGCCACGTTTTTGGAGTGTTGGACACGAAGATTATCGATGGCCTGTTTCACCACACTTGAAGCATTTGAAACTTCCTCGGCGTTGAGGGCCCTCTGTTTGGTTTCCTGTTGGCGGGTATGTGGCTGTAGCAGAACGCGATGGTTTGGACGCACTAGTTTCCAGACCAGTCTGTTGTTGAGATCGCTGAGCCATCCAAGAAGATGTATGTGTGCGAGAATGTTGTTCGATCAACTTAGCACGTTGATGAGCTTCAGAAACTGTCTAGGGGTTAAACTGAAGCAAGGTACTCTGAACGTTTATGCGCAACCCTCCAATAAAACGAGACACCCTCTGCTCCTCGTTCTTTGTAAGCTCAACGCGAGCAAGCAAAGCAAAACATTCTGAGGCATAGTCATCGACCGAACGGCTCCCCCGTCTCAAATTTTGGAGCGTTGTGTACAAGGTACGTGTGTAGTTGTAGGGAAGAAAAGCTTTCTTCATCTTCCGCTTCAATTGTTCCCATGAAGTGATGCGTGGCTTCCCTGTTTTGACACGCATTGATTTCAATTGTTTCCACCACGCAGAAGCGTGTCCACAGAACCTCGTAGCCACTAAAGAAACTCGCATTGGATCAGGTACTTCTTTGAATTCAAGCAGTTCTTCTTTGGTATTGAGCCAATCAAAGAAACTCATCCGGTTGCAATAAGCCACCGGTAAACTCTGGAAAATCAAGTTTAAAACCCACCTCCCATCGCCGAGTATCAACACGGGGAACAACGACAGTATCTTGTTGGTCGAGGCGATGATTCCTTGCGAACGGATTATGCTCAGCAACATCATTGCCAACCTCCTCCTCGTCGACCACCCCATGTCTGTCGTTGTGTGGAATCTTGGGAGCATGTGGATGTGCCTGAAGCACCGTCATCATTGCAGCTCCCAGCGCCGTTTGAAGAGTCACACGAAGGCCACGCTGAAACGCAGCCTTGGTTTCACGAAAAGCTTCGTTCTACTTGTCAAGTTGATGCTGGAGATTGCGTTTAAGCGGTATAGTTAGGATCTTTGTCTCTGATATCAACTGATGTGGAGTAAAGGTACGACAAGGAGCTCAAGGATCAATGGATCAAGAGCTAGTTGGTGCAGCTCGGATTTCTTTTTCCTCACGTATCAATGGATCATACGATAGAAGAACTCAAAGACTTCGATTGAGAAAAGCTTTCTCGTTTATTAATAAAAAAGCAACCAAGTCTTTTAGAAGACAAATACAATTCTTATATAAGCTAAATAACCAACTAACAATCTCAAAACCCTAAATAATAAAGGAATTTTACTTCCTAAAAGGAAATAAAACACAAAGCCGAAAATAAGGAAAACATAGTAACTTGCACAGCAAGTCATCGAGATGTGCTACATCACTATGGCTGTCACTATGTCACCGCCCGTGTTCGAGTCCAGCATAATGCAGAATGTTGTTGACAAAAATAAAATAAAAATAAATTAAGTTTCTGATTAAACATTTACCATACCAAAGCAAGCTCTGTATACTATAACATTATACATAGTTATTTTGGTAATTTATCGATCAGTCTAGAAGACAATATCAGAATGTTGCTTCAAATGGACAAGATATCATCATTCTTATGCATTTATCTTCTTCCTTTTTTAGGTTAAATTCTGATGCATTTTTACTTTTGTTTCGGTTTTAAATAAAGAATGATATGGAAATCACAAAAAGGGTCTCCTTTTCAATAAGTGTATTCGCAAGATGTCAATGAATGAATTGAAGCATGATCATTATCCACACTAATCAGTAGTTAGTTTGGATAGTACTGAAGGTGCTTTTGGTTCTGTGGGGTCAACCAAAGCTGATTAACAAAGAAAGACGTAATCCAGATATTGAGAATCATCATTATGACATACATATGGACAGCAAAATAATAATCAGTGAAGATAACATCACACCGATTCTCTACCAGCTCTAAAACAAGACACATCTTACAGTCATAATCGAGTGGTGGTGATTAATAGCATTGAAGATGAAATAACAGGCGTTCGTGAGCGAATGAGAAATTTTAGACACATCTCTCAGCAGGTAAGGAAGGAGACGTCGAATTAGGTGGTGGTAGAGGAGAGTATGAGAGATTTATGGGAGGTGATGAAAAAGAGACGATGAGAGAGAAGCGTAGATAAAGAGGAATAAGAAAACAAAGGTTTAGTGATAAAAAAAACAAAAAAAAGAAGAGACATTTTAAAGAAAAAAACTTATTTTGTGATGACGAGAAAAGCTAATGAAAGATGAGTGTGACTCCTAATTACCCACACAAATTTTACAACCACATGAACTCTTTTAAGTTATGTGACTCCTACCCACACACGTTTTAAAACCACATGAACTCTTTTAAGTTCTGACTGAAAACAACGTTTCTAACCAATTTGGGTTGGACTTAGTTTTTGGCTTAGATGGGATTTTTTTTTGTTTTTATGAAAACAACCTTTCTAATCAATTTGGGTTGGACTTAGTTTTTGGCTTAGATGGGATTTTTTTTTTATCGATTTCAAGTATTTTTTTTTTGTGTTGTTTCTGATCACTTTCTCTGTTCTTTGAGTTGTATTGAACCAAGCATTTAGAAGAGTTGAGTATTAATGTGTGTTTTAGATGATTTTGAGTAATTGTTATGAAACCTCTCAAATTCCGTATGAAACCTTGTCATTCGAGTGTTTGTATTTTTAACTAATTAAACAAATCCTCTCAAATCCTCCAAATTTGTTTTTGATATATTTTAAAAGCAAAATCTCAGTTTTCCAATAAGGTGAGATTTGATATAGTTTTTATAAATCATTAATCCAATAATCTTGGAATTCATATCATTTTAACAAATGTAAGATCCAATAAGACAAATTCAAATCATTTTAGAGAATCATCAATTCAATAAGATGGGATTTGAAAAAGAATTAATATCATTACAAATCACTAATTCAATAAGCCCTTTAACCATGACCAATTTCCCTGGTTATATATTTTATTACAATAATTAAAACAGTTATAATACAAAAATAAGAGAAATTTCTTAAAATTCTACATTTTGTAACGTGAGTTTCTAAAATACCACTAAATTTTTATTTTCCAAAGTACGAATTTTTTTTTTATGTTTTCCAAAAATACGACAAACGTTAAAAGTGATTTTCAAAGGTTTAGAATTTATTTATTTTTGTTTGGTTTAATTATTTAATTTTTAGGGTTTAGTTTTGAAGAGTTAGAATTAAGTTTTGAATGTTTAGAGTTTAGTATTGAATTTTAAAAATTAATTTAAGTTTTATGGAATTTTTGGAACATTAAAATTTAAATGGGGGTAATTTTAAAAAATGCCCCTTTACTCTACCTTTTTTACAAATACCCCTCTTTTTGGCTATTTTTGAAAATTTTATTAGTTTCTATCTAAATTCAATCTAAATTGAGGGAATCTAAAAAATGCCCCTTTTGGATGCACATTCTTTAAAATACCCTTTTTGTTATTTTTGAAAAATATATTAGTTTCAATCTAAATTCAATCTAAATTATCATTTTTAAAATATTTTAAAATATTCTATAATGTTTGTAGGGTTATGGTTTAGAATATAGGGTTTAAAGTTAAAATCGTAAACCCTAAAATTCTAAACCCTAAAAAAGTGTTAATCCTTAATAAATCCAAAACTCATAAAATATAAACCCTAATACCTCAAGCATACACCCAAATAGTTTGTAAAGCACTAAACTCTAACCCTATAAGATTTAATCCCCTAAATTAAACCTTAAATCAACCCTAAATCCAAAAAGGGTGTTTTTGAAAGATAAATGAGGATATTTTTGAAATGGGGCATATTGAAAGGGGCATTTCTTAAAATTTCTCATTATCATTTTTAATATTCTAAAATATTCTATAATATTTTTTAGGGTTTAGAATCTTGGGTTTGGGGTTAAAACCCTAAACCCAAAAATTCTAAACCCTAAAAAGATTTTAATCCTTAATAAATTCAAAACTCCTAAAATATAAACCCTAATACCTCAAACATAAACACAAATAGTTTGTAAAGCACTAAACCTTAACCCTTCAAGATTTACGCCCTAAATTAAACCTTAAATCAACCTTAAATCCAAAAGGGTCTTTTTGAAAACCAAAGGGGGTTATTTTTGAAAGGGAGTATATTGAAAGGGGCATTCTTAAAATTTATCATTTTAATTATATTTTCGGAAAATAAGATTATAGTGATTTTTTTTGAACTATCCCTCGAAAATGTGGTATTTTTGAGAATTTTCCCAAAAATAAATAAATCATATGTTAAATTGCCATATTGTACAATTTGATGGAACAAAATATACATTTGGATCGAAATATCAATTTCTGTATGAACAAACCAGATTTGGGGAATCACATCAAACAAGATTTTGAAAAACTGATTATACACGATAAATTTCTAAAAGAATAAAAAAATTGAAATCATTAATTATAGTTGGATACGTTTGAAAACACTATAGATTAAAAGTTAAATAAATCTAAAGTCTTTAAAACATCATGTATTAACATCACATAAAAGCTAATGAAAGATAAGTGTATATAGACATTTAGGAGTTATGTGACTCCTAATTACACACACGTTTTACATCAAACAAAATTTCAAAAAACTAATTATAAACTATAAACTTATAAAAGAATAAAAAGTTGAAATAATTGGTTATGGTAGTGAGATACGTTTGAAACAATATAGATTAAAAATAAAATAAATCCAAAGTCTTAAAAACATCATGTGATTTAGGTAATCGGCTGGTGTACTTTTTACTTCGATTCCCCTTGTGTCCGGACATGGGCACAAGAGGCGAAGTAAAAAAAGGACACGAGCCGATCATTCTTCCGAAAAAATGTTAAATATTTTTTATTATCAATAACAATCTGATATCTTTACGTTTTTTTAATTTATCATAAATTCTTATACACTTTTTAATTTCTTTTAACTTTACGCTTCTAAATTATGATGCATTTAATACAATAATATTTTGTAACATTTATTTACAGTTAATCTCAGATTTATTATATGCCATTCATCTATTATTTACAAACAAATCATGAAAATTAAAAGAGTATGGATCTATTATATAACATTATAGACTTATGGTTGATTTTACTTGTGTAATATATAATTAAAAAAAACTTTTCCAGTCCGCACAAGTGCGGGCCAACCACCTAAGTGATTTGGTTTTGAACTGGGTGACCACTTGTCTCGATAAATAATTTTTAATTAAAACATTGGCAGCCCGCACAGGGTGCGGGCTAATCACCTAGTTAGAAAGATAAAAGAGAACCAACTCTCAGTTCCAAAATATCATCGAAAAAACATAAATATCCATCATATTAAGATAGTGCAACCTGTAGAATATATCAATTTAGAAGAGAAAAAAATAACAAGAAGAATGCGCATGAACCAATATCATACTAATGGAGTTAATGGGCTTATAAAAATCCATTATTTTGGTATCAGACCAATGGTTCAAAGACGTGGACCTGGAGAACTGATGTATCCTCGAGACAGACCTGAGGTTAATGTGGTCTTTGGTTTGAGGAGAAGATTGTTGGGATATAAACCCAAAGCCCCACATCGGAAGTTAGACAAAGTATTGTCTAATATATAAATCAAAAGAGATTCCAATTAGTATGAGGCTTTTTGGGAAGGAGCCCAATAATAAAACCGTGAGGGATGTGGCCCAAAGCGGACAATATCATACTAATGGAGTTAATGAGCTTATAAAAATCCATTATTTGTACCATCATGCAATTATAGTGACAAGTCGGAAAGCTTTGCGGTTCACCTTTGTAATATCTATTGCAATAATCTGTGATAAATAATCTTCTTTACAGTATCAGGAACTTCGAAATTATATGATATTTATACATATTCTTAGGCTAAACCTAACCTTCAATCAAGCGACATCCTTACATTATATAAAAAAACATGGAAAAAGCCCTAATCTTTCATTCAATGCTATTTAGAAGAGGAGGATTTGAAATTGCGTGTTGGCTTGATTTCAAGATAAGGCGGATTAATAGGGTAATGATTGATGTAATATATAACAATCATCCTCTATATTAGAAAGATAAAAGAGAACAACTCTCAGTTCCAAAATACCATCGGAAAAACATAAATATCCACGGTTAACCATCATATTTAGATAGTGGAACCCGTAGAATATATCAATTTAGAAGAGAAAAAAATAACAAGAAGAATGCGCATAAACCAATACCGTAATACTTTAGCCTAACCTATTTTTGTTATGATGTTGGCTTCGCTTTTGTTTTCATAAATTTGTATATCATAGGTAGTTTAAAAAAAAAAAAATCCACTTGTACCGTATTTAAATGGTTAGTGGTGTCAATTCATAATTGCATTCTTTTTGTTCAGTTCTATATAAAACTTATACTTAGTCCATGAATCTATTCACATTTTTTTCTTATTCATATGGATCAATACCCACTCTAAGCATAACAGAATATGAAGCACAAATAAAATAAGGGAGAACGAAATAAACAGATACTAACGACAAACATCAGAGGTTTAAATAAAAACAATAAAGTTGCTTCAAGTCGATTCACATTTTAGAGATTGAAAAATTGAAAACATCACTTTTTCAGTTTTCAGTTTACCAGTATATCAAATCTATTTTGTTTGAGAATTTTAATAAGGTATTATATTTTTTTTGTATTTGCTGGAATAAGTATAGTTTGTTAAATATAATTTCCTTTTTAATTGAACCGAACATATCACCGATTCAATACATTAAATTTTTTATTTGTTACTAGTACAATGATATTGTAATAAAATTGAAAGACAAGTAATTTAAAAAACGTATGAATCCAACACTGATAGAGTGTTGATTCTTAACATTTTCTTCTTCTTCTCTTCTACGCTGATGTTGGTGTTTTCTCTGTATTGTATTAAAACCATCAATTCTTTAGTTTATCTAATTATTTCAATTTTTTCAGTCCAGAAAAAAATGTGGTGGAAGAAACAAACTTTATTTTGTATGGTTAGGAAAAAAAGAAATCAGAACAATAACATGAAATGTAAATTATTAATTTACTATGTTTAAATAACTTTTATTATATATACAGATGTGTAAATAACGGATTACCTGTTGGAGGATCTGGTGTCATCATGCAATTATAGTGGCAAGTCGGAAAGCATTGCGGTTCGCCTTTGTAATATCTATTGCAATAATCTGTGCAATAATTGTTGCATTTTATCTCCTTTCCATTGATTCTAATTATTATTAGTTTTTGACAAAAAAAAAATTGTTAGTTTAAGAATGCCATAATCGCAACAAATGTGTTTTATTTAGTTCTAATATTTTTTACCTATTGATGTTTATTAGTGGGGACAACACCTTTCCATTGGTTACTTCCACTACTATTGTCATTGCCACCACAAACACTATCACAATCATAGAATTCCATTTTG
>OVAP01001247.1:0-25258 GCA_900406295.1 Aurinia saxatilis | reverse complement strand
GGGTTAATACACATAAAAGTCGAGTATTATTCTAAAATTATCAAATGGTATTAATGCATTAATATTATAGACAGCGCTAGAGTTCACAAAAAAAAAGGTCTAGAAATCTTAAATTCAGTGGGNAGAGTTCACAAAAAAAAAGGTCTAGAAATCTTAAATTCAGTGGGTTAATACAAAAAAAGTTGAGTATGTTTCCAAAATTATCAAATGATATAGATGCGTTAATATTTTGGACAAGTTTAAAGATCAAACAAAAAAAATCGAAAAAATATTAAATATAATGGGTTAATACACATAAAAGTCAAATATTATTCTAAAATTATCAAATGGTATCAATGCCTTAATATTATAGACACCGCTAGAGATCATAAAAAGGTCTAGAAAACTTAAACTCAGTGGATTAATACACACGAAACTTGAGTATTTGTTCAAAATTATCAAATAATATAGATGAGATAATATTTTAGACATGTTTAAAGATCGCACAAAAAACGATTTTTTTCTTAAATATTGTGGGTTAATACACACAAATGTCGAGTATTTTTCTAAAATTACCAAATGGTATCAATGCCTTAATATTATAGACACTGTTAGAGAACATAAAAAAACGTCTAGAAATCTTTAATTCGGTGGGTCAATACACACGAAATTGAGTTTTTTCAAAAATATCAAATGATATTAATGCGTTAATATTTTGGACAAGTTTAATGATCAAACAAAAAAAATCGAATTTTTTTCTTAAATATTCTAGGTTAATACACATGATATAGATATAGATGCGCTAATATTTTAGACAAGTTTAAAGATCACACAAAAAAAATTGAATTTTTTTTGAAAATATTATGGTTTAATACAAACAAAAGTTGAGAATTTTTCTAAATTACCAAATGGTATCAATGCCTCAATATTATAGACACCGTTAGAAATCATAAAAAAAAAAAAAATCTAGAAATTTTATATTTAGTTGGTTAATACACACGAAAATTGAGTTTTTTTCAAAATTATCATGTGATATGATGTGCTAATATTTTGGAAAAATATAGAGATCAAATAAAAAAATCGAAAAAAAATTTTAAATATTGTGGGTTTATACACACAAAAGTGGAGTATTTTTCTAAAATTACTGAATGCTATCAATGCCTTAATATTATAGACACCGTTAGAGATCATATAAAAAAAAAGCCTAAAAATCTTATATTCAGTGGGTTAATACACACGAAAAATTGAGTATTTTTTCAAAATTATCAAATGATATAGATGCGTTAATATTTTAGACAAGTTTAAAGATCACACAAAAAAATCACAAAAAATTCTTAAATATTGTGGGTTAATACACACGAAAGTCGAGTATTTTTCTAAAATTACTGAATGGTATCAATGCCATAATACTATAGACACCGTTAGAGATCATATAAAAAAAGGCTAGAAATCTTAAATTCGGTGGGTTAATAAAGACGAAAGTTGAGAATTTTACAAAAAATATGAAAGTATATAGATGCATTAATATTTTGACAAATTTAAAGATCATACAAAAAAAATCGAAAACAAGTCTTAAATATTGTGGGTTAATACAAACGAAAGTCGAGTATTTTTCTAAAATTACCAAATTGTATCAATTCCTTAATATTATACATACCGTTAGAGATCACTAAAAAAAAGTCTATAAATCTAAATTCAGTGGGTTAATACTAAGAAAGTTTAGTATTTTTCAAAAATTATCAAATGATATAGATGCGTCAATATTTTGGACAAATTTAAAGATCATACAAAAAAAATCCAAAACAATTCATAGGTGTGTTGTTAATGAGAGATTATGTCTGTAAATTTATCTGTTAGTGGACTAAACGACGTGTTCGATTTGGCCCAGTTAACGAAATTTGATACCAAAATAATTAGGAAAAAATTGGCCCAAAAAAGCATCGTGATCATCGACGCAGCCATCACAGATTTTGGCGTCCCAAACTATATCGGTTTCATGATCCGCTGTCATCCCCAAAAAAAATTAGTCAACAATAATTCATGCTTTTCTTTTTTGGCATACGAAGTTCATGTTTTTTTTTGTCTAAATTTGAAAGTTGGTGATTGATTTGGCCTTTTTCCCAATTTATAAATTGTGTCCGTCAACTTCTTCGTTAGTTGACTTAACGTCGTGTCTAATTTTGCATGGTCAACGAAACTTCATGTTTAATATGGTTTGATATAAAAAATTCATCATGCTTTTTTTTTCCGGTAAAAAAATTCATGTTTTTTTTTACATTTTTAATGTGATTCTCTCCATCTTCTAATGTAATGGAATCAATCTAGGAAACTTTTGAACATATACTAATCAAAAGTACATTGTTAAAATAGGACCCTCCTTGCACAAAAGTAGCCTCAATCCCAAAACCATATAATGAGTTTTTGGTTTAGATAATGTACATTATCTAAATAGGACCCTCCTTGCACAAAACGAAAGTTGTGTAAAATCGTATACGCACTCCTTGTCTATCCAAATCATAAACCAAATTCTCTACAACTGAATGTTTGTATGCCATGGTCATATTCATATACATATATATATATAAAATATACTCAAGAGTTTGCATTCTTTCTAGATATCCGTATAGTATCTTGTGGACCAACACACATTAAGGAATCCACTAAAATCCTAAACATAGTTTTATCAAAGAATATATTAAATAAATTATAAGCATCACTAATCGATTTTTCCAAAAAAAAAAACTCTAAACGTATTCAGATTGAGAACTTTTTAAAAATACCATTTTTATAGTATAATTTCTCAAAAATACCATTATGTGTTGTCCATTCACATTCAGAAGTTTTCTTATAAATTTATAAACCAGTTAATAAAACATATTTTTACAAAATTTATAAGATTTTACAGTTTTATAAAAGTTTATAGAAGGCTTTATCAAGAATATTATAAAGCTTTTATAGGTATTTATTGCATGTTTATAAAAGTGATATTTTTTAAAAATTGACAACAAATAATAATCTTTTTTGAAAATTGTAGTTATTAAATTCTTCCTAAAAATCTAAGCTACAAGTACACTACAACTGCATAGAGCAGCTCATATTTTAATAGTAATAAAACTCACATAATTTTTTTTTTTATTATTTATAATCCAAAGCCTCTTTATAAACTAGAGTCTTTTAACTCTAAATTATTTAATCGACGAAGCTACCGTCGAATTAGTATTGTGCGACATTCTCCGACCAAGCAGAGGTTTTGGAACCGTCGTCTTCTGCCCTTGTCCTCGTCGTACTCGTAGTGTCGATTAACGAAGGAACTCACAGGTATTCTTCTTCTCAATTCCTTGTCTTCTTCTCAATTTTGTTGTTCTGAGATTCGTGTATTGCTCTATGCTTTGTTATATATGATTTAGTGAACTTGGAACTGTAATGGTGCTTGTAATTTATGTGTCTTTGTTCGCTTTGATCATTATTCAGGGAGTTTAATAATAATGGAAGATTTGATAAGCAAATTGCCAGATGATTTGTTGCAATTGATACTCCTGAATGTTACCACTAGAGATTCTGTTAGGACCAGTGTCTTATCAACAAGATGGAGAAATGTCTGATAGTAGGTGATGTATACACAAATAAAGAAGTTCAGAAATTTGTAGACAGGTTCTTGGATCTGCATAAGGAGTTATCATCACCCATCTACCAGTGTGAGAGTTTGGTACACTTGTGTTTTGAATCTCTGAATCCGATTGGTTTTGGTGATTGTGAGTTGTTTGATCTACCTCGTCTCGAGACTTTGTTTTTATGTTCTGTTTCGCTCCCTAGTGATGTGTATGTAGAGATACTTATCTCAAGCTATCATGTTCTTCAAGCCTTGATTCATGATTGTAGATTCGGATCTTTGACAGTGAAGTCTCAGATGTTGTAGAGGTTGACGCCTTTCGTAGTTTCTTTGAAAGGGTCTCGAGGTTGGCAGATCTTACGATATCTAGTGATGCTCTAAAGGGAATATATCCTCTTTGCTCTCACTTCAGACCGCCACAACCGCCTACATTCCACTTCCAGAACTTGACTCATCTGAATGCATGCTTCCATTCGGACTTTTCAGACACGTTGCCTCTGTATCTCTCGAGCTGCCCCAACCTAAAATCTCTTGACTTGGTAATGAATTCCCTCTCTTTGCTTTTCTTGTTCTTCGTTTAGCTGTGTAATGTTAAGTGTTGTGACTGACTATATACTGTTGAATTTTGTAGGGGCTTCATGGTTATCCAAATTTGAAAGAAATAAAAAAGTCATCCGTGCCTCGGTGTTTCCAGACATCTCTAGAGTACAGGGAGATACAAATGAGTCCCAACTCTGGCCAAAAGAGAAGCCGGACAGTTGAAATCGACTTTGCAAAATACATTTTAGAGATTGCAACAAATCTCAAGAAGCTCACTCTGTGGTTAGATGGAGAAGAAGACAAGTACTCGAGAACTGTCCTACAACGAAAGTTTCCAAATCCCTCTTTGGTAGATGTGAAGATAGGTGAGTTACCAGCAAAATTATGGATTTGAAATGAAGCCATTCTTTGATGCAACCGCCTTGTTTTATCTAGCTATGATTAGAGTTCTTTGAAATTTCTCGTAATCGTAGTTTAAGACTTTATGTGATGTAATATTTGGTTAAAGTTTGGTTCTATCACTAAAAAAAAATCTCCACTAACTTGAGAGCAGAATATGTGTAATGGAATCGATCTAGAGAACATATACTATTCAAATGGGACCTTCTTTGCATAAAAGAAGGTTCAAGATATTAGCTCTCAAATCCCAAATCTTCTTTAATCATGTCTAAATCATTTACGCACTAATATTTTGTCTATTCAAATAATATATAAACCATTCTTATCATCCAATTTGTCGAGTTTTTTGGTATACAAAGTCATAAACAAGATTATCGAGTTTTAAGCATTATTCTTTCTAGATATATCCACATATCTCGTGGCCCGACCCACCATATCAATGAACCTATAATCAAAAAAACCAAAACAGAACAAAACACAGAGAACAAAAAAAATATGAGAAGTTTCTTTCTCTTTTCTCTCTTCTTGTTCCTCTTCTTCTACTCATCCTCTTCCTCTTCAAGAACTTCATTTGAGTCTCACATCTTCATCTACGGTGGATGTTCACCGGAGAAATATACACCAAACACTCCTTTCGAATCAAATCGCGACACTTTCCTCTCATCTGTAGTCACTTCCTCCTCTGATGCTTCTTTCAATAGTTTCGCCGTAGGAAACGACTCTTCCTCCTCCTCCTCCACCGCGGTATTCGGACTTTACCAATGCCGTGACGATCTCAAATCATCAGACTGCTCAAAATGTATCCAAAACTCGGTTGATCAAATCACTCTCCTATGTCCTTACTCTTATGGTGCTTCTCTTCAGCTAGGAGGTTGCTTCTTGCGCTACGAAAATAGCGATTTCTTAGGGAAGCAAGACACGAGTCTTAGGTACAAGAAGTGTAGTAGCAAGAGTGTTGAGAATGATTATGATTTCTTTAAACGTAGAGATGATGTTTTGTCTGATCTTGAATCAACTCAACTTGGTTATAAAGTTAGCCGGTCTGGTTTAGTTGAAGGTTATGCTCAGTGTGTTGGTGACTTGAGTCCTACTGATTGTACTGCTTGTCTTGCTGAATCTGTTGGGAAGTTAAAGAATCTTTGTGGCTCGGCGGTTGCTGCTGAAGTTTATTTGGCTCAGTGTTATGCTCGATATTGGGGTTCTGGTTACTATGACTTCTCTTCAGGTCCGTTCATAAAATTTAAATTTTCATTTTAATTCAATAATATGCATTAAACTGAGTTCGAACTTGACTATAATACAATAACTAGATATTTATTATTTAAACTCACTTTTGCATTACATATGCTTAGTACTATAATTATAGAATTTTTAAAAATTGTGTGAATGGTCTAGTTTAAATTTCTGCCGCTTATAAAATTTAGAAAAATCACGATACTATTTGCTTCTTGTATAACACGAGAAAGCTGAAGAAATCATTACATTTTTTTCTCCTTTTTTTAGGACACCATTAAGTATTGAATAAATAAAATTAAGCTTTTGAATTATTCGAGTATCATGATTATAATATGATTGGTCAGAAAAGAATGTTTTTGGGTATATATTTTATAGTTTTATGAGTATTATATTCGTTTCTTTATAGGCATAGCCACCCATGTCCCCATTTTGCAACTTTATTTTATATATTCTTTATAGCTTGATCAATATCACACGATCCAAAAGTCACACACCACATTTTGATAGAAAAATTCTCATTCTTAGCTTGATACCATGGTCTTATCTTATGTACTTTGTCACATTATATTGTAGTTTGTTAAAAAGTTCTAAATGCAATCTTACAATTTTGTTATTTAGATCCAACGAATGGAGATAACGTCGGGAAATCAATTGCGATTATCGTAGGAGCCATTGCTGGTTTTGCAGTTCTGGTTGTTCTCCTTTCTCTTTGCAAAACCTCCGCGCACAAGTAGTAAGTATATATACTTAATAGTTAATAGCCTAATTTTTTAATTTAATGGAATATTTTGGAATAATTGTAATCTCATATATTCTTATGCTTATTTGCAGATTGATATAAAAGAAGACATGATTCGGGATAAAAGATTCTAGAGACTTTTTTTTTTTTTTTTGTTCTTGAATTTTCTTGTTTTACATTTTATAATGTAGGAAGACATTTGTTACCGTTCCTTATTGATTTTTTTGGGTTATCAAAAGGAAAACTCGAAATGACTTTATATAATATAGTATGATTTTAGGAATGAGGTGTATAATTAAAATATACGAATAGTGACCCGTATTGTCTGCCTCAAAGATAACTTTATTCCATTAAATAGTGTTATAGGCTAATACCCACTTTCCTTAGCAGGCGCAATTATTCGATGCTCAAATACTTGGATCAAATTGATATAAACAAATATTTCAGGAATATTATAATTCGGGAGAACAACGTGATTCGATTTTAGTAGAAGTATCTTTTAGACTTTGGAGGTTCATTGCCAACTTTTTGGTTTGTGCTAGTATGATCCGGGTCTAGTCGCTTCTCATGATTCACATCATATTGGATCACTTGATTGTGGGCTAGGATCTGACCCACTAGGCTACTACTATCATTGTATCTCTAATAGATCTTTATGCCATTTACCAAAGGTAGAAAATGTTCATGATTTTGTATAACCATGGGATAACAAATAATTTTGTATTTAGTAATGTTCACTTTTTTCCAGATGAATTATGAGTTTTATGATCGAGTTTCGAATTATCATTAAAATTGTGCGGTGCATTAGATTCAATAGAAAATCTGGTAAATGGGCTACTCGACAATTAAACTTATAAAACTATCATTAAATTTGGTGATACTTAAGTTGAGGAACAACAAGCATAGATAATAGCATTACTAATTTACAAATTATTACCTCAATTTTTTTTATATATCTTGTATGATACATGATTGTATCAAGTTTATAATTTGATGAACCGAGTATTATATGGTGGTAGGACTGGATATGCTATCATATCGAATGTAATAATGATATCATGATTATTCTTACTAAAGTATTAATACTTACATGGATATAAGAAATCAAGGGTTGAATCTAGTAGTCTCTCAACTTTACTCGACAATCGACATATGCACTTATACACGTCCGCATTAATTAATTTACAACCTGGAGTGTAAAAAACGTAATTAATGAAATTAGTCTGATATGCATGAGCCATCAATAATCATAGAAACAAATAGCTTACACATAGTGTAACACGTGCCTTATATCTGTCTCCATGTGTTACATTCCTCGCCACCAGCTTCATCTACGTTCTACGACAACTTCCGATTCATAGTTCGTTTGCTATTAATAACACAAACAACAACGACAACAATCATTATTATTATAACACGTACACTTCAAGAAACCTACAAAAAAAATGTACACTTTTGTTAAAACCACCGACTTCTTCACCATCTTGTTCTTTCTAGCCATTGTAGCCGTCGCAGCCGCCTCAAACACAGCTGAACTAAATGTGATTGAGACGGCTCGAGCTGCTGTGGTTGAAGCCAAGACTAGGTTTGGGTCAATGGCTCATGTGGTGGAGTCAACAAGTGAAGATGATGATAGTGGTTATTATAAATTGGGGTTAAGTGATTGTGAGAAGCTCTATGATGAGAGTGAGGCTAGACTATCGAAACTAGTCGTGGCTCATGAGACTTTTACCGTTGAAGATGTTAGAGCGTGGCTAAGTGGCGTGCTCGCGAATCATCACACTTGTTTAGACGGTCTGGTTCAGTCACATCAAGGTCACGAACCACCTTTGGTCCATAGTAACGTAACGTTCGTGCTCGGTGAAGCTTTGGCTTTGTACAAAAAGCCTATAGGTCACATGAAAAAGAGTAAGATCGTATACATACATTCACGTATTCATAATTAAAAATCAAACGATAAAATCACAGATATCGTAAAATGCTAAAGATATGTAACATGGTGGTTTGTATATAATGGATGTTGTTAAAAAATAAAATAATATGTATGGTAAAGTGCATAACTCATCTTGTCTACGTACCAGCCGCAATATTTTTCTCCACATATGGTTTACATGCATATTAACTCTAGTGTTATTTTTGAAATCTCACAATTTACTAGTAAACCACTATTAACATTGTGTAGAGATGCATGGACCAGGGAGACCGAACCATGGACCAGCGAGACCAAACCATGGACCGACAAGACCAAACCGTGGACTAGCGAGACCAAACCCGAATGGAGGAATGTTAATGTTATGGAATCCGACAAGGTCTAGGGCGGATTTTGTAGTGGCTAAGGACGGTTCAGGGACTCATCAGTCGATAAATCAAGCATTAGCCGCCATTTCAAGAATGGGTAAAAGTCGGTCGCATAGAGTGGTAATCTACATAAAAGCAGGTGTTTATAACGAGAAAATCGAAATAGATAGAGACATGAAAAACATTATGCTAGTTGGTGATGGTATGGACCGTACAATAGTCACCAATAATCGCAATGTCCCTGATGGTTCCACGACTTATGGATCTGCCACGTTCGGTATAACATATAAAAACATTTTATTCTTTTATATCATATAGTTTTTGCATGTTGGATATTTATAAACTAGTCTATATTTAGGTGTGTCCGGGGATGGATTTTGGGCACGGGATATGACATTTGAGAACACGGCAGGACCACATAAACATCAAGCAGTGGCATTGAGAGTGAGCTCGGACTTGTCTTTATTTTATCGGTGTAGTTTCAGAGGATATCAAGACACTCTTTTTACACATTCACTTCGCCAATTCTACCGCGATTGTCATATTTATGGTATAATGTACATGATTTATACATTCATTTCGAAACTATTCATGATCATTTGTAAATGGACTAAAAAATGATTTGAGAGATCTTGGATAGGCACGATTGATTTCATATTTGGAGATGCGGCTGCTATCTTCCAAAATTGTGATATATTTGTGAGACGACCTATGGATCACCAAGCCAATATGATCACAGCTCAAGGAAGAGACGACCCACGTTCAAATACAGGTAATCTTATGTTGGACGGATCGTTGATTATCAATGATAGTACACATTCATGGTGTATTTTTAATGGTTTATGATGACTTTGTTTATAATGGGTACTTTGAATAGGCATTTCAATTCAACACTCAAGGGTCAGGCCTGCACCAGAATTTGAGGCGGTTAAAGGCCGGATTAAGAGCTACTTGGGGCGACCATGGAAGAAGTACTCTCGAACGGTGTTCCTCAAGACAGATCTCGACGGGTTTATTGACCCGAGAGGATGGACAGAATGGAGAGGCAATTTTGCTCTGTCAACGTTGTATTACGGCGAGTTTATGAACACAGGATCTGGAGCTGGGACTTATAGAAGGGTGAATTGGCCAGGATTTCACCTCCTTCGCAGCCAAGAAGAGGCTTCTCCGTTCACTGTCAGCCATTTTATTCAAGGGGATTACTGGATCCCTGTCACTGGTGTGCCGTTTTCAGCCGGTGTGTGACTTGAGTTAGAGTCTATCAAAGCTAATATCAACGTGAACATGTATTTAAGAATTTTGTGTTAGATGTTGTTCTGCATTAATAGATTAACAATTACCAAAGCCTATTTTGAATCATGTTGTCATTATTAATTACGAGCAACCAAATCAAATTAGATAATAAAAAACCATATCGTTTAGGATTAAGACGCAAGCAAAATTACAAGTTTGATGGGAGATAATTTAACAAATACATATAAGCAGTGATGAAAACAAGGGATGCAAAATTGACTCTGAGGATAATGCATATGCTTACCAATCAAAAGCCAGAAGAATCGACCAGGGATGAGTACGATGCATTCTCGTCTGACGCGGTCATTTTCTTCCCGGCGATACCCTTAGTCACTATCCGTCTGGTCTTGAACACTACTTCATGGTCTAAACCAGCCAGTTCACACAATTCCAACCTCTGAGATTTGGTAACTTCCATGTCATCTTCCCAACAAGACTCTTCTATTATTTCTCTCGCTTTCTCGATCTTGTCCCCTGTTACCAAGATTTCGTTCTGAAGGAGAGCAAGATAGACTTGGTCTGCTGCCTCCTTTCGAATCTGGATCATTTGAAATAAAAATACATGTCACGAAAATGCTTATAAGATGTAGATAGAATTTGTTTAAGATGGGGACCTTTGGGTATCGATGGCCAAGGAATGCTAGAAGCTGAGAGAACGCTCGTGCGCTGATGGGTTCTGAGACTGAAGCGATATATCCAAGTATTGTAAGGCCTGCGTTTAACTTTGTGAAATCCTTTGAGGCTCTTAGTTCGATGGCTAACGAATCCATCACACCCGCATAGAAATTCAATGTATAAGCCTGACAATAAAATGACAGATTAGCTTGTGGAATGCTTAAAAATCAATCTATAGCCTCTGGCAATGTTTATTCAGGAGAAGTAAAACTCAAACCAACCTCTTGATTCAGAAAAATCTTGTGGCTGAAAAGGAATCCAATCGTCTGTATATAAAAAAGAGAGAGTTAGACACAGATGCTATAGCTTAAAATAAGATGGCATAGTTACCTTTAAACAAGGTACAATAACTCTGTCACATTTTTTGTATTCCTGGAGTATCCAGAGAATGTCTTCAGACATTGCAGATTCTCTGGATTGTTGTTCTTTAGGGTCTTTAGCTTCACCTTCCCTCATATACTCCAACAATGCAGAGAGCGAAGCCTTTTTAAGAGAATCTTGTAATCCTCCAATTGAAATGACTAGTCCAGACATCACCTCTTTGCTGTAATAACGTAATTCTAATAACTGAACAAAACGTGGGAAAGAGAAAGTCGGAACCTACAAAAGAAGATAACAACATAAAGTCAGATAAATCCTTTGAAACCAGTGAAGCAACCAAGTCTTTAGGATCTGCTTACCGCCCATTGTAAGCTTGTTTTGTTGGGAATAATTTCTTCCAGTTTCTCTCTACAGGGTATGAAAGGGACGGTAACAGTTGTGTGATACAAATTCCTCTGAAGAACTTTGGCAGCTGTCTCTCTTAATTTATCCATTTTTTCCACTCCTTGCTTCAGAATACCTCCAACTAAACGGGTCGCGAGGTTTGAATCGAAAAGTAAAGACGTATCATTGTTATGATCGCCCGCTGAATTTTTACAGAGGATATATGTACATATCTCAAGGCCATGCATTGCAGCTTCACGAACCCAAGAACCTACATCACCTCTGTTATCAACAGAATAGTCCTCAAGAGCTTTCAGTAAAGTATCCATCACTTCAGTCTTGATAAGCATAAATAGAGACAAGTCATCGTTCTCAGGATTACTAGCTCTTTCCTGAGTAAGAGTCTCACACACGGATGTGAGTCCCTTTACGGCATTCACGCGTGCCTCTGCATCTCTATCTTCAGGGTTGGCCTGCTTAGAATAAACATCAATCCAACAAAGTCATTCATTTCATTTTGATTAATAAGGATTGGAGACAGATGTACTGAAGTCACATGTCTACTTTACCTCTATCTTACACGCACTGCAGAGCTTCAAAACTATGTCCTTCCATTTTGTAGTCAAGAGTTCATATGGCAAGACACCTAGTGCAAGTGCCGAACCTCTTCGAATAGCTACGTTTGGATCCGTTAGATGTTTCAGGTGTTTTGATATTAAATCAACAGCTTTCTTGTCATTGCCAATGAGATAGGATTGCACAAGCTGTTTAACAGCATTGACAGCTGCATTCTGAATAATAAATGAAACTTGTCAAATAATAAATTATGCTAATAGGATGAAAAATAAAGAACTTCTGGATATTTAGAGAGATAGGTACCTGTATCTGAGAATTAGGATGCCTTAAATTCTCAGTGAGGGTATCTAACAGGATCCGTTCTGTTCTCTCAGATAATGTCACATGTGATAACGAGATACATTCGATAAATCGTGAGACAGCCAGACGCATAATCTCTCCACCTTTCCCACGGTAAAGGCGTGCTTTTTCTATGGCAGGGACAATCCCAGCTATACGTTTTTGGCTATCTGTAAAGCGTGAGTGTATTAGGAACAATAATTATAACGGATGATGATACGAACCATTAAACTGTGTTAAACAGGGCTAAGCACAGTCTGAGTGCATCTATGATGATTAGGTTTATTCCAAGATGGCTCCTATTTTATCGGTTTCCATACTAGAACTGATGTTTACTTGAATATGCAAAAATGCCACACAAGACAAAGTTGAAAAGTAGATGGTACTAACCAGCAGAAAGGACAGAGCCACACTGGTGCAGAGCTAACACAACCTCTCCAGCTGCTAAAGTTGCACCATGGCGCATGCACAAATCCGTGGAAAGGGTACACGGATTTAGTTTCTCCAGTACATAGTTGGCAAAGTGCTCAGGTTCGTACTTAACAAGGGCAGCAAGAGCTTCCGCAGCAAGTTCTCTCAAGCTCTTATCCTGGAACCATAAAATTACATTATAAACATAATATGGAAGCTAGGAACAACAATTTGAGACGGTTCCAAATCAAATTATTAGTTCTTTAAGGGTTGCTGAATTTTGAAATGGGCCTGACGACCAGTTAAGAGAAACCTTTTTGACCATCAAGTACTAGCAGGACCTAAAAAGATATTACAACAGTGTCTATTGTAAACATACCCAGTGGCAGATCTTGTTGTATAGCAATTCATCCACAAACGGATAAAGATACCCTTCATACTGAGCAATGGAAACAGCAACCTGAAGGTAAGAGTTCACCCGAGACGAAAGGGAAAAATAGTCAGCTATATTCACTATGTCAATCCCATGAGGGTAATTTCCTTGCCTTCCAACATTCTCTTGGAAAGCAGCGGCAGCTGCCCTTCTACAGTTCACCTGATAACGCAAATCAATAAACTTTGAGTGATGAGGAGACCTACAAAAATCAAGCAGGAAATGTCGAACAAGTTATAGATAAAACAGGTACTAGTACCTCTCTATCAAAGCAACCCACTATCAACAAATCCGGAGCGAGCTGATCCAAAACGTTTTTCATATCTTTATGAGAATAGGCACGCCCAAATGCCCAACAGACATAGGCGGCTGCATCACGCACATGAGATCCAACACTGTGCGGACCTCTACGGACATCATAATGGAGTGCCTGTAAATAATATGAAGAAGTAGATCCACAGAACTGAGCGATGCGGTTACTTTGTTTCTTAATTAGATACAGGTAATCATGTGCATGGGATAGAGACCGACCTTCACAATGACTGGGATGACTTGTGGGAAACTTCTAGGCAACAGTAAACCTCTACGAGCCAGTTCAGCCAAGGCCAAACAACCCCCATGCCACGAACCATCTCCCTGAATATGATAAAAGAATCACAATAACTGTCAAGCTTGACAATGCCTGCATTTAATTGAATTGTAGCTAAAGCTAGCCATGCTACCACCTAGTTATTATGATTACCTCTCCTGGTGAGAACAGCTCCAATACAGATGACAGCACCTCTTCAGAAAGAGCAGAAGTTAATCGTGAAGCCACACGGCCTATACCCTTTGCAGCAGACCAACGAACCACGGTGTCCTACACAGTTCAGAACATAGTAAATTTAGAAAGGACAATCTTTCTAATATAGTAACGCGTGAGACTGTCTGGTAGGCAGCTGAAGGTTTCATGCGGCGAAAAATTCGCATCAGATACAGTACCAAGTCATCACAATCTTATGTGGGATATAGATATTTATAGCATTCAAGGAAAAAGATCTGTTTGAGCGTTAATTGGTCACTCCAGTCTGAGACTATAGCTAGGTGAGCAGAAACTTTTTACAGTTTTACCTAAACTATTCTGTGGCCATCTAGTAGTATAAGTTGAAATGAATACACCTCCACTTATCAGCTTTACAGTAGTATCTCACCCTTTAAACATACCGTATCCCTCAAACCAGAGAGTAGCATTTCTATTATCTCTTCTAAGATATCAGGAACATCCATATCTTCATCCTCTTGGTCATCTGAATTTTCTGGTGGTGAGACCGCAGTCATAGCATGATCAGGGGCCAATCTTTGGGATGATTGCGTAGATATATTCTCAGAAAGAGAGGCAGTTTGAGTCTGTAAAGGTAATTCAGTAAAGAAGTTTCAGATGACTAACTGAGAATGACCATTTATTATGTCAACTAAGAGCACCAGTAGCAAATTCCAACATATAAAAACCAATGAAGCGGAAGTTGCTATTCGCTCGAGTATTATACAAGTTAAAAGGTATGTACCACATAGCGCCAGGAAGGTGAGCGATGAGGAAGACAAACAAGCCCTATCCTTTGCGTTAACTTTATTAAATACTTGCGTAGCAGAGAACTTTTAGCTGCAGCATTGGATTTGCTTAGCACGGTCACATCATTCAAAACAATAGGTAGCACATCTAGCAGCACTTTCCGGCTAGCAGTCTGCCAATGATAGTCCACATATAAGATTTAGATGTAAAATGCAAAAACTTAAGTAAAACCAGCAATAGTTCCTAGACAATAAAAACAGACAAATTAAATCGAATATGTATTACTGCCATCTATATATGTCTTACGTGTCCAATGTTGACCAATAATGAAACAAAAGTGAACAACTCTAGGCTACAAAAAGAAACCTTAAAAATGGCAGCAAGAGCCTCCATCACACCAAGCAAGCGAAAGTGGTTCGTGACACTATCCTCCTTAGAAGATAAAACTTCATGTGTCCACTCAAAAAAACTGAAACCAAAATGACACAATACAACAAAGGAAAATTAGTTCATCCATTCGAGCTAAGTAATTAGTACAGGTTACAAGAGTAAAGAACAGTTTATAAACAAACGTTTTGCTGAAGTCAAGCATTTATAGTGGTAACACGTAAACGAAACTGAAGCACTAATGGTCAAGAACAGACCTTGTAAATGCCTTTCCCATATCCGGACGAGTTAAAAGCTTAGACAAGAGCAATCCCGAAATCCTGCGCATAGGTCCAGCATTGCACAGATAATCCTTACAAAAACCTAATATCTTCAACACCAAAGGAGCAAGGTCGTCCACACCAAAGCTCTTATCGTCCGCAATACTCGTATCAACAGTAGAAATATCAAACGGAACCAACACAAGAATCGAAAGCCACAAAAGAGTAACACATTTCGCCTCCATCTCTCCAGTACTCTCTTGCCTCAACGAAGTAACCGAGCTCGTGCTATGACACTTCTCCAAAAGCGACACAGCGAGTTCCAAATCCGATACTTGATGCGGAAAAAACTTGATAATAGCTTTGTATCCACAAACAGTAACTAGAGTATAGATAATGATACATATCGGCTTGATTATCTCGAGAATTTCGTTCGATCTCGTATCCAATTCAACTGTTTTAGACCTTATGATCAACATCAATGGAGAAACTATACTCTCTAAATACGGTTCCACTAATTGACCTTGCTCCTGATACTTATCCATCTACAATACAAGATCGGAACAAAGATTCAACAAAACGAAGTTTATATCAAGTATATGAAGTATTCAAAGAGAAGCTTACGATTGATTGGATCTTCAGAACAGAAGAAGGATCAACAACACGGCCATTTGAAACAATATCATCGAGAAGAGATTTAACGAGCTTCCATTCTTGTAGAAAGTATCTCTGTAGAACTCTCTCTTTCGAATCATGCTCGTCGTCTTCTTCTTCCTCTTCTCCATTTACCGCCGCTTCGATTTTGGTTTTCTCCGGTAACTTCTCGTCTTCTTTAGCTGCCATTACTGTCCACTCTCGAATCCAAAATCTCGAGGAGAATGAGATTTTTTTACGGAGGTTCGCCGGCAAATTTCTTCTCAGTGTGGAACTTGAAATCGGAAAGTTTTAAGAGGGATAATCGGTGAAGGCGAGAAAATAAAAAATGACGATGAGTTTGTTAGGTCCAGTTAAGGCCCATAATCTTGTTTTGGGCCTATATGACCCATTCATTTCTAGCTTAACCAAATAATTACAGAATCCATAAGTACGTAACCAGAGTTTGGTAGGTGTGGTGGATAAAGAATTAGTCAATTAGATTTGATAAGTGGTAGTTGTGGTAACATGCTTTCTTCTTAGGCATGATTGATCTGTATTAACTAATCATGAAAATGAATGATGCAACCAAATAAACTTTGTTCAACATATGTTCATAAATTACTAAAATTTGCAAATGTTCTCATATTCTTTTATGTTATTTATGTAATACTTTTGTGTTTGTGTGTTCAGACTCAACATATAATAACAAATACAAGCAAATGAAAGATAGAATCCATAGACATGCGACTAACAAGCGAAAGACTCAAAATAGAATCCGCATACAAGCGATCCAGAGCTAAAGTGAGAGAAGCGAAGTTGAATCGAGTGATAAAACGAAACTATTAAGGCCAAGACAAGAAGCAAACCTTCAAAATCGCTTTTCTGTAGGTTGAAATCCATGATCTCCATTCGCTATCTTCAAATTTACGGAAGAGAGATTTAGGATTATTAAATTTACATAATCAATTAAATTGGTTGACTTTACGAGACCAAAATCTCTAGCATATTTAAATACTTCAAATGAATATTACTTTTGTTTGTTAGATATTCAATAATTTGTTATGGATTTCAATTTATGTATGAAGGTTAATCAATTATATCATTAATAGTAAATATTTGGATTATGATTTGACTTCACTATTTAAAAAAAAAATAATAGTAATAAACACTACTGTATGTTAAAATATATGGTTAAATTTGGGTTCAAACACAATCTCTCCATCAAAATTCAAATGTTTACTAAAATTTGTCTATTTATAAAACTCCACAAATAAGCATTTTTCCCATACAAACAAATATCTCTTTGTGGATCTACAAACAAATATCTTCTTTCCTTACAGTTTTCATTTTCACTACAAATTTTATCTCATTATAAAAAAAAAGAAAAAAAATATTCTATCATGGCGGAATATCCAAAGACAATATGAAAAAAAAGGAAAACAAAATGTAACAAAATTTCCCAAAGCCATAGAGAATCACTAAACTCTTAGCCTCAATCAACGGTCACGATACCACCCTTTAAAGCAATCCAACGATCAGTTTTTATACAACTTGTCCCTTAGTGAATACGAAGAGATGGCTGATTGGCTAAAAATCCTCACACACTTATAACATAAAGTTTCACACACACAGAGTCTCTCATCTTCTTCATTTCTAACCTCCAAAATTTTCTCCAATGGCTTCTACTTCTTCTCTAGCTCTCTCTCAAGCTCTCTTAGCTCGAGCAATCTCATCACACCATGGATCTGACCAACGTATCTCCTTACTTCCAGGTCTCAGATCCAACCTCTCATCACGCCCTTCTTCCACGAGACGAGCCTGCAAAATCCGATCTTTAAGACCGTTGGTTCGTGCAGCAGCAGTGGAGACTGTGGAGCCGAGTACTGACGCATCGATTGTTGATAAATCTGTGAACACGATTCGTTTCTTGGCGATTGATGCTGTTGAGAAAGCCAAGTCAGGTCATCCTGGTTTGCCTATGGGATGTGCACCAATGGCTCATATTTTGTATGATGAAGTTATGAGGTATAATCCAAAGAACCCTTATTGGTTTAACCGTGATCGATTCGTTCTCTCTGCTGGTCATGGTTGTATGTTGCTTTACGCCTTGCTTCATCTTGCTGGTTACGACAGTGTTCTGGTTAGTGTGTTTTAAAAATCTCATCTTTCGAATGTGATTCTTGAAAATTTTATCTTTAGCTTAAGAATGTGTTGGGTTTTGTGTGTGTATTAGGAGGAGGATTTGAAGATGTTTCGTCAATGGGGAAGTAAGACACCAGGACATCCTGAGAATTTCGAGACTCCTGGAATCGAAGTCACCACTGGTTTGTGATTGCTTATGTGAATTCTGAAGCTTTCTTTTTGGTTATGTGTGTGTTAGTGATTGGTTTTTTGTTGCTGTGTAGGTCCTCTTGGACAAGGAATTGCGAATGCGGTTGGTTTAGCTCTTGCTGAGAAGCATTTGGCTGCTAGGTTCAACAAACCTGATGCTGAAGTTGTTGATCACTACACGTAATATATGAATACATTTCTGTGTAATGCTGTCATTTTTCTGTATTTGTATATGGCTCTGATATTAGAAAATGATGGATTGTGTAGATATTGTATCCTTGGAGATGGTTGTCAGATGGAGGGTATTTCTAATGAAGCTTGCTCTCTAGCTGGTCATTGGGGACTTGGAAAACTTATTGCTTTCTATGATGACAACCACATTTCCATTGATGGAGACACAGAGATTGCCTTTACTGAGAATGTGAACCAGCGTTTTGAGGCCCTTGGATGGCATGTTATCTGGGTGAAGAATGGAAACACTGGGTATGATGAGATCCGTGCTGCCATTAAGGAAGCTAAAGCCGTTACAGACAAGCCCACATTGATCAAGGTAGAGTAGAAATTTCTTAGCCATCAGATATTGGTTGATTTAAATATCTTTGGTGTTGATTTACCATTTTACTTGTATTCCATTGAAAATTCAGGTCACTACTACAATTGGTTATGGGTCTCCCAACAAGGCGAACTCATACAGTGTCCACGGAGCTGCACTTGGGGAGAAAGAAGTTGAAGCTACCAGAAATAACCTTGGATGGCCATACGAGCCATTCCAGGTTCCTGAGGATGTTAAAAGGTAAGTAAATCTTAGCAAAGGCATCTGTTTTCTTATGTGCCATGGGATATGGGTTGATATCTCACTGTCTTCTTTGCACTTCTCTAGCCACTGGAGCCGTCACACGCCTGAAGGAAGTGCTCTTGAATCTGAGTGGACTTCAAAGTTTGCAGCTTATGAGAAGAAGTACCCAGAGGAAGCTGCAGAGTTGAAATCTATTATCACGGGTGAACTACCTGCTGGCTGGGAGAAGGCACTACCCGTAAGTAGAACTCTCTTTGTACTCCACACGATCCAATTGGTATTCTAGATATCGGTCATAAAACATCTTTCTTTTCCCATTTTTAGACATACACCCCAGAGTCTCCTGGTGATGCCACCAGAAACCTGTCACAGCAATGTCTTAACGCAATTGCTAAAGTTGTTCCCGGTTTCCTTGGTGGAAGTGCCGACCTTGCATCTTCGAACATGACATTGCTGAAAGCGTTTGGTGACTTCCAAAAGGCTACGCCTGAAGAAAGGAATCTCAGGTTTGGTGTTAGGGAGCACGGAATGGGAGCCATCAGCAACGGCATTGCCCTTCACAGCCCTGGTCTTATCCCTTACTGTGCAACTTTCTTTGTCTTCACTGACTACATGAGAGGTGCCATGAGAATCTCAGCTTTGTCTGAAGCTGGAGTTATTTATGTTATGACCCATGACTCCATTGGTCTTGGAGAAGATGGACCTACCCATCAGCCCGTTGAGCACATTGCCAGTTTCCGTGCAATGCCCAACACTCTTATGTTCCGTCCTGCTGATGGAAACGAAACAGCCGGAGCTTACAAGATCGCTGTCACCAAACGCAAGACCCCATCCATCTTAGCTCTGTCCAGACAAAAGCTGCCTCAGCTTCCAGGTACATCCATTGAAGGAGTCGAAAAGGGAGGATACACAATTTCTGACAACTCGTCAGGTAACAAACCCGATGTGATCTTGATTGGAACTGGATCCGAGCTAGAGATTGCTGCACAGGCTGGAGAGGTGCTTAGGAAAGAAGGCAAAACCGTGAGAGTGGTTTCCTTCGTCTGTTGGGAGCTGTTTGACGAGCAATCAGATGCTTACAAGGAGAGTGTATTGCCATCTGATGTAACAGCCAGAGTAAGTATCGAAGCAGCTTCGACTTTCGGATGGGGAAAGATTGTTGGAAGCAAAGGAAAGTCCGTTGGTATTAATTCGTTCGGTGCCAGCGCACCAGCTCCCTTACTCTACAAGGAGTTTGGGATCACCGTTGAAGCTGTTGTTGACGCGGCTAAGTCACTCTTTTAAGAGACTTAAAACCAGCCCAGATCACCCTCTTTGGGGGAGTGTGTCTGAGCTTTGATTTGGAAAAAGAGCTGTTCTCAACATTTTCTCATATCTCAAAATAAAATGCAACGAGACACAAAAGACTTTCACTTTTTTCTTGTTTTGTTGTAATTCGGGTCAACATAGGTTTTGAGTTTGAGAAGAGGAAATGATTTAGAAAGACAATGTAAAACTCATGGATCATTTGTGTATTACTATTGTTAAATGCTTGAATTTCAGCAAAACTTTCTTTCCATTTCTTTACAAGGTATAGACAAAAATGAGCTGCAAAAACAGACACAAGCATTGGTCAGTACAAGTGAAATTTGTGTGGACGAGAGTGAGTACAAAGATTAAGGTATATCCAAATTTGAGGACCATATTTGTCACAAGAAGATATCGAAGGAATGGTGAAGTTTCTATCTTGACACATCCAAATATCCATATCTTGAAGACTAACTAACAAGAGAAGAAAAAGGTTCCTTGTCAATGTCAACAATCATCATGGCGACAAAACAAGTGGGGACTAACTAGTTTTCGGATATCCCAAAGATTATTATGGTAAAGGAACAAGCATATTCGGATTCTATAGTTGATGGGCTATATAGGCCCATTATTACGCGATTGGATTGAATACGAGGCCCAGTTACTCATGCTCAAAGCTTCCACACGTGTCGATACTTGATTGGCTAATCGGTAAATATGATCCGATCTTAATCGACGGCGGACCAAACTTGGTTCATGCAAGTATACAACAACCCTTTTTCCCTCTCTCACCAACTCCCAAATGACCAATTTTGTTTATATTTTTTTTTTGCTTGTGGGTCAACACCAATTTTGTTTATGTAATCAAGCAACTTCAAGAGGTTAAGTCTGTATAATGAAGTTTGTTGACAAAAAACAAAAAAAGAGTCTATAATTAAGTTTAACTTCCCTCTCACCAACCCAAAATGTTACTTTCTTGTTTCCACAACTCAAAATTTGTTTAATTAAGTTTATTGAAGAGTTTGCTTGGTTTTTCTTACAACTTCATTCACTTTAAGAATTTAGGAGACTAGAGTAAGCTTAATATAGTAATTTTACTAAGAAAAAAAAATATACAATCGAAAATATTAAATTAGGTAATTAAATAGTAATATAAAGATTTGAATTAATTATTTGCGTTTTTAGCTTATAGCGCTTGTTCTCAATTTGCGACTCTATACATACTAGGGGATATATCGCAAAATATCTTATCAGTTAATTTTTTTACGGAATTACATATTTAATCTCACAAACCATTTGTTGATTAAAGGTCGGAGATGATCGGGTTTTGATCGGGAATTTAATTGATCATCTTAATCTCAATGGTCTTTTGTTGTGAACATAAATTTAGTTTCATTTGAGTTCTAATTCTTGTAAATTATATTACATGGTGTATAATATTTTATGAAATTTTGTTTGAATATTTTAGATAACTAAATGAGTTATTAATTTGATTGAATTAATATGATGTTTAGAGAGATTAAATAATATTGGATATGTTAGTTATTTGATGATTTGTTATTTAGATTTGAGATTCAGTTAGTAACATACCAATTTGGTTAGATCGATATATTACATTTTATTATAAATTTAGTGAATAGTTATAATTATATAGTTACTACAAAAATTATTTAGGGTTTCGTTTAAACTTTTTTTTTTGTTTGAAGAAAATTATTTAACAAATCAACATATTGCACTACATTTTATGTTTATTAAAATTTTGGTGAATAAATATTTGAAATTTGATAAGTAAACTAAAAAAATTTAATATTTGGTATCATCATATCACTGAATAAATATAATTAATGAGATGTTTGGTGAATTAGGAAAACAGAGTGGTAGGTAAAGCCTATTTCACCAAAACCCACCACCACCATCATCGCACTTCTCAAAACCAAACCTCCATTTTCCTCTAGCTTGGATCCAAATTTTCTCTCTTTCTCTCTCGAAGCCAATGGCACAAGCTACAAGAATCAGCCATGGCGTACAAAACCCACGTTTCATTTCCAATTTCTCGAGATCCCACGAACCCAAATCTCCATTCTCCGTCTCAATGAAACCGTCCTCGAGCTTGAAGAAGAGAGGAGGAGGAAGTATGATTAATTCTGAAACAATTCGTCCGATTAGAGTCATAGCTTCTTCTTCTTCTTCTTCCTCTGTCTCCACTACAGAGAAACCATCGAAAGCTTCAGAGATTGTGCTTCAACCCATTAAAGAAATCTCGGGACTTGTTAAATTACCTGGCTCCAAATCACTCTCTAATCGGATTTTGCTTCTTGCTGCTCTCTCTGAGGTATAAAGTCTGCAACTTTTGTTTGATTCCTATGGTAATGATATTGAAGATGGTTTCATTTTTGGTTTATAGGGAACAACTGTGGTGGACAATTTGTTGAACAGTGATGATATTACTTATATGCTTGGTGCGTTGAAGCAATTAGGATTAAATGTGGAACATGATAGTGAAAACAATCGAGCTGTAGTTGAAGGATGTGGTGGAGTTTTCCCAGCTTCTAAAGATTCCAATGGTGTGATTGAGCTTTTCTTAGGAAATGCAGGAACAGCAATGCGTCCACTTACAGCTGCAGTTACTGCTGCTGGTGGAAATGCAAGGTTTGGGGTTGGAAAAGTTTCGATTTTTTTGGAATCGTTGGATTGGTTTGTTTTGGTGTCTTACTAGTTTTTGATTATATGTTTCAGTTATGTGCTTGATGGAGTACCTAGAATGAGAGAGAGACCTATTGGAGATTTGGTTGTCGGTCTTAAGCAGCTTGGAGCAGATGTTGAATGTACTTTAGGTACTAATTGTCCTCCTGTTCGAGTTAACGCTAATGGTGGACTTCCTGGTGGAAAGGTTGTGACTACAACATTGGAAATGTTATTTCTTTATGTTTGATTCTGAGTTTTGTTTGACATGGTTTGTGTATTTTTTGCAGGTGAAGTTATCTGGATCAATCAGTAGTCAATACTTGACAGCTCTACTCATGTCAGCTCCTTTAGCACTTGGAGACGTAGAGATTGAGATTGTTGATAAGTTGATTTCAGTTCCATATGTTGAAATGACATTGAAGTTGATGGAGCGTTTTGGTGTTAAGGCTGAGCATAGCGAAAACTGGGATCGTTTCTATGTCAAGGGAGGTCAAAAATACAAGTAATGTCTCTTATATGTTATATCAATAATTCCTCTTTTCCTGATCAAATCGCATACTTAGAGGAATAACGATATGGTAAAATGAATTAGGTCGCCTGGTAGTGCTTATGTAGAAGGTGATGCATCTAGCGCTAGTTATTTCTTAGCTGGTGCTGCCATTACGGGTGGAACAGTCACTGTCGAAGGTTGTGGAACAAGCAGCTTGCAGGTAATGTGAAGTATCGTAATTCAGTGGACTCTATTCCTGAATATTCAAGACATCTTCTCACAGAGTTGGATTTCATTTTTGTGATTTGAAACCAGGGAGATGTGAAATTCGCCGAGGTTCTTGAGAAAATGGGGTGTAAAGTCACTTGGACGGAGAACAGTGTGACTGTTACAGGACCACCTAGAGACGATTTTGGGATGAGACATCTTCGTGCGGTTGATGTCAACATGAACAAAATGCCTGATGTTGCTATGACTCTTGCAGTAGTTGCTCTCTTTGCTGATGGTCAAACTGCCATTAGAGATGGTAAAGACGAACTCTTCTTTCGTTTTTTTGGTGTAACAATTTAGATTCATCGTCTCTTATTTATGTTTGTGGGTGTGTATATAGTGGCTAGCTGGAGAGTGAAGGAGACAGAGAGGATGATAGCCATTTGCACAGAACTTACAAAGGTTAAAGATCGTTTCTATTCATTCTTCTCTGTTTTTAAACACTTTCTTTCTCTGTTTTTTAATGCAATTTGTATTTGCAGCTTGGAGCTACTGTTGAGGAAGGATCAGACTATTGTGTGATAACTCCACCAGAAAAACTGAAAACAGCGGAGATTGACACATACGACGATCATCGAATGGCAATGGCTTTCTCTCTAGCAGCATCTGCAGATGTTCCAGTCATCATCAGAGATCCTTCTTGCACCAGAAAAACATTCCCAGACTACTTTGAAGTCCTTGAAAGAGTCACAAAGCACTAAAATACAGTGTATGGCTTTTTTTTACTCGTTATCTTTTGTAACATTATCAGACAGTATTTACATTTTGTAATTCTGAGGGAAATGCAAAATCCCTGAGATATGTTTTGGTATGCAATTTGAGAGTATGCTATTGGATTGGTGTGGTTTGTTTAGTGAAGATTGAATCGGTTATAATGCCCATACTAGTTATCAAGATGGTATAGAAAAAGGATTCATGAAACATTAGCTAATCGGATATATACAAAAGGTAAATCCTATATCACATCGTAACACCAAAAGGTCCAAAACTTCTATGCTCCTAAGCCAAAAGTATTAATCCACCAAATTTAATGATTTTGATTTCCTTTTCTATGATCTGTAATAGTGTCCAAAATTTTGGAAAAAATACTAATTTTGGTGTGTTATTAACCCACCAAATGATATCATTTTTTTAATATTTTGGACACCATTAGAGATCATACAAAAAAAACACCAAAAATTATTTTGGTGAGTTAATACACACAAAAGTTGAGTATTTTTTGCAAAATTACCAAATTATATCAATCTCTTAATATTTTGGACACCGTAAGAATTATACAAAATAAAACTCAAAAAATCTTTTGGTAAGTTAATACACACAAAAGTTGAGTATTT
>OVAP01001246.1:0-16136 GCA_900406295.1 Aurinia saxatilis | reverse complement strand
AAAAGAGTTTCTTCGATCTGGTTTTGATGTGAACTTTTGTCAGTGTAGTATCTACAGATAAATAAGATTGACAACAATTTTAGCTTCTTTTATGTATCAATCGAGCTCTTCTCTAAACAGAAATTCCCGCTTTTGTACCCAAAAAGATTTACCACCCTTAGGCGCTGGCAATAGATGACGGCTCATCTGCGACACTGACTTGGTTAGAATTCTCACCAACAGATTGTTTGCTCGGTTTTCCATTCTGAGACTTCTTCTCTTGGTCCTTCTTTACCATCACTGGTTGAAACTGCCACAATAGAAAGCTAGTCAAAATTTGATTTGTTTGCTTGTATTGTGAGTGTGACGCCAAAGGTTTCAGTTTAATTAAGAACCTGATATAGGGAGTATATAACATTTCTTCGTATTTGAGCCATCATTTCCAGAAATAGATTGTATCCTTCGAGCTTATACTCAATGAGTGGATCGCGTTGCGCATACCCTCGAAGCCCAACAGCTTGTTGCACGAACTTGAGTGCTTGAAGGTGTTCTTTCCATAATCGGTCAATATTGCTTAAGATTAAGAATCGTTCAGCATCTTTCATTAGCCCTGGTGCTTGTTTCTCCACCATTTCCTATTGATACAAACAAACTTAAACAACCAAAAAAACTACACAGTTTCCTCTATTACCAATGTTATAAAAGGCTTAGAACCATCTCACTTACTCTTTTCTGCAAGTACGCATCACGGCCACGAGCACGGAGATAATCTTGCAATCCCTCATAGCTTGATGCTTGGCTTTTCAGCAAATCTGGAGTGAGATCGTTCAATAGATAACAGTACCTAAGAAATAAGAAGTTCTAGAGTTAAAACAACCCGATGGCTATTATCTCTGTGAAATGAATTTTCTAAAGATTATAACGCTTAGTCTCTTACTGCTGAACTTTCGCAATGAGCTTTTCAAGATCCCAGCTTTCTTTTGGAGTATCTGGGCCAATATTTGCCTATAAATGGTAAACAAGTTTTAACTGTTGGTATAAAGAGACTCGAGGGAATAAAGAACCTTTTTATTGTTATCAATTCAAATGGCTTACCTCTAGAATGTCATCCATAGTCAATTCAGCATACTCGATAATTAGAGGCTCGAGGCTGTCTGACACAAGAGCACGCCTTCGCTCTGTGTAAACGCGATCTCTTTGGCTATTGAGAACCTCATCAAATTCGAATAATTGCTTTCTGATGTCAAAGAAGTAATTCTCGACTTTTCTCTGAGCTTCATCTAGAGCTTTAGTCAGCATCTTAGATTCAATCGGTAAGTCTTCCACTCTGAATGCTCTCATCATACCCTATGAGTTGAATGCATATATTTAGGCAATTATTCTCCAGAAGAATGGTAAAATTGTAATAGAAACAGGCACCTGAATCCGATCTCCCCCGAAAATGCGGAATATGTTATCTTCAAGACTAAGGAAGAACCGGGAACTTCCAGGATCTCCCTGCCGGCCACTTCTCCCACGCAACTGTATGAGGGAAACAAAAAAAATTCATGAGAAGTTATTTCACTGGGAAAAAAGCTTAAATCATTGAAATCCAAGCAACAAACATTTTAGTGAAACCTGATTGTCTATTCGGCGTGATTCGTGCCTTTCTGTCCCCACCACATGGAGTCCACCAGCTTCCACGACCTGCAGCAATTCAGCAGATAAAAGATCAACAACAAACTTTCAAAAAGAGATGCACATACTGCTCTGCTATAGAAAACCAACCTTCTTCCTTTCTTCATCCGTATATCCCTTATATTCTTTTGCTATCTCAAGAAATGCATTCCTCAGTTTACCTATGACTTCATCCTGGACAGGACCCTGAGAAAAAAGAGCAAAGATCCTCAGATAGCTCTAATTTAACATATCAACATAGGGTTCCAGAATTTCTCAGTTGTTCACCTTTTCACAAGAATAAGATAGACGTTCTTCTGCTTCAAGCTCAGTTAACGATTTTTGGCCCCAAGCCTGTACAGATAATTCTACGGCTTCCTCGGCTAGCTTTACTTTCTCATTTGACAATTTGCACGGAAACAACTTCTCATTCACCTGAATCGAAAATTTTCTGTCTATTTAGCTTGGTGTAACAATTAGAACCCACGCTTCAAACCAGAAACAGTGATTCTAAAAATGCCAAACCTTCCACGTCCTCTTGGGAGGAGCCTTCTTCACAGATACAAAGACACCATCAGTAGGCTTTACCACTCTGTAGTGTAACAGTCAAAACGTAAGAAAACTTCAGGCCAAAAGAAACTATGAACTCGATTGTGGATAAAGGAACTATCTGATGTGCACAAATATATTATTAGCAGCTCAAATCACGTGTCCTGTACTATTAATATCAATNNAAATATATTATTAGCAGCTCAAATCACGTGTCCTGTACTATTAATATCAATTACATGCATGATACCTGGGCATAAGTATCTCACGGAGCTTCAAACGTGCCATAAATTCTGCATTTCCACCAAGAATTATGTCTGTCCCACGTCCTGCCATATTTGTGGCAATTGTTACTGCCCCTAAACGCCCACTTTGTGCTACAATTTCAGCTTCCCTTTCCACATTTTCGGGTTTTGCATTGAGGACCTTTTTGTACAACATATACATAACATCATCTGTCAGTTTCTTTGCAGTGAGAATATCATTTGTTTATGGTTTGTCTTTTACATACACCAATGGTTTACATGCCAGAGATGTCTTTTGACACAAATTTTTTTTTTTCTCTTTTTGGTTAAGTTTCATTTTTAGACAGAAAACTTATCATAAATAATGAATTTATTTCTGCCTAGATGCACGCTAAAGACTTCATAGATATAAATGATCATAACGACATGAAAGCCTTACCTCATGAGGTATTCCAGCTTCCCGCAATAGTTGAGATAGTTCATCACTCTTCTCAACGCTGGTTGTACCCACTAGCACAGCCCTACCTGTCTTGTGCATTCTAGATATCTCCACTACAACTGCTCGCCATTTGCCATTCACTGCCTTGAAAACGACATCCGACTCATCCTGCAAATTTATTGAAGGTTTAAGACTGGAAAAGAGAAACGCTTTTCCGAAAAGACAGGATACCAAACTTGAATGCTAGTATAACATACAATGTGCTTNNATGTGCTTCCAGAACAAGTATGGATTCTTTAACATTTTCTCACATTAACGGATCTCATTAGAAGGTTTAATAGTACGCATTTTAGATCTTCTAAGGAGACCAATTCTTGAAGAATCATCAGTCTGAGTTTTGAAGTGCAAATTCAGAACATGAGATACAGGACAAACCTTTCTTATCATGGGCTTATTGGTGGGTACAATAGTAACTTTGAGCTTGTATATGCTCTCAAATTCTGCACTCTCGGTCGATGCAGTGCCAGTCATACCGCAAAGTTTTGGGAACTACACCACAGTAGAACTAAGCGTTACAATCTTTATATAACTATATTCAAAAAAGAAAGCAAGCATTTCTAACCTGCAGAAAGAAATTTTGATAACTGATTGATGCGAGGGTAATAGATTCATTCTGAATTGGCAACCCTTCTTTTGCTTCAACTGCTTGATGTAGTCCGTCACTCCAACGTCTTCCCTGAAAAGGAAACAACGTATCAGCGGGTTACTACGTACAGTTTATTTTTATTTTTCAGCTGTAGCCACAGGGATTAGTTGAATGGTAAGTAGAGATAATTATTTCTTAGTAAGATGAATATTCCATATCAATAAGCAAGCAAAATCAACATGTACCTGCATCACACGACCAGTAAACTCATCCACGATAAGAACCTCCTTTGCTCGGATGATATAGTTCACATCTCTGAGAAAAAGTTCTTTTGCCTTTATGGCATTAAGAACATATGATGCCCATTGTTCACGAGGATCATACAAATCTTTCACATCCAGGATTTCTTCTGCATCCTCGTAACCCTGCTCCGTTAGTAGAACAGTCTTTTGCTTTTCATCAACCTGCAACACCAAGAAGCCCATTGGGCAGTTATAATTTGGAGGATGAATGGTACAACTGCACTATATAAATATGGAGTCTTACAGTGTAATGTATATCCCGCTCAAAGGCTGAAGCAATCTTTGCAGCTTTGTAGTATTGGTCACTAGGTTTCTCTGCAGGCCCAGAGATAATGAGAGGAGTCCTTGCTTCATCAATAAGTATGGAATCTACTTCATCAATCACACAATAATTGAAATCCCTCAAGACGAGCTCCTCCACACTCTGTACATTGAGTATCTACCTCAGTAAAAACATTCAAAGAAAATTCATGATCCACAATGAAAGGAGAAGATAAAGCAAGAATTACTTTCCGTGGCAAGATTGTCTCTCAGATAGTCAAATCCAAGCTCACTATTAGTGACATATGTGATGTCGCATAAATAGTTTTCCTTTCTTTGTTCAGGTGTCATATTCTCTGCCAAAGTAACAAAGCAAGTGAATGATGATTACACTGACCGATCACGAAATCAGTTTTCACCTATTATGAGAAAGATAAACAAGGAGTTTAGGGAAAGAGACATACGTTGGATTAAACCAACCTTCAATCCAAGAAAACGAGGAACTTGACCAACCCATTCACAATCTCTTCTAGCCAAATAATCATTGACTGTAACCACATGAACACCTTTCCCACTCAATGCATTCAAATAAGCTGGTAAGATAGCTACAAGAGTTTTCCCTTCACCAGTTCTCATTTCTGCTATTTCTCCTTTATGAAGAACCATACCACCTGCCATTAAACCACAATTAGAGAGATGATTCAACACTCTTAACAGTGTCCTCCACAGAGATTGATTGTGTTACCTATCAGTTGCACATCGAAAGGCCGGAGTCCGAGAACTCTCCTTGATGCTTCTCTCACAACAGCAAAAGCTTCCTAAAATTTGAATGAAATCAAAATTTTGGCATCAAAACCACAAAAATTGAAACGAAGGGATGAAAAAAGGAATTACAGGAAGAAGAGAATCCATGGATTCTCCTTTCTGAGCTCGTTGCTTTAAAGCATCAGTCCTCCCTCGCAACTCCGAATCCGAAAGAGCCGATATCTCGGACTCCAATCGATTAACAGAGGCGACGATTGATGCGTACTGTTGCCGCGTGGACTCTCCGTTATCAGAACCTTTGAAAATCCCACTGAGAAGACCACCTAATGAAGCATTTACTCTCGTGCTCCTTCGCCTAGAGCAGCTACTACATCCGGATACTCCCAATTTGACTCTGTTTCCGAATTTGGTGCCCCAAAACGGCGAAGAGCTCAGAAGACGATTCTGCTTGAGTAATTTTCCCTCGGCGATCACGAACTGTGAGGATGTAGGTGAGATCGAGGGACGGTGGTTTAGTAAGTGAGAGTCACAGAGTGGAGATACCATCTTTGACGGGGAGCCGGGAGAATTACCGGCGGGAGAGGTAACAGACCGGTTGTTTTCCGGTTTTCGTGTGTCGTCGAGTGAAGAGCACGAGAGAGAGAATTGAGACGTTGAAGATAAGGTGATACAACTACGGTTTTACCCCTACACCCAATTTCTGGTGGACAACCTCTTGTTTGCCACGTCGTCAGGTTTCTTTGTTCGGTTCTTTTTGCTTGCTCCAAAAATGTATGAATTTTGGGTTGCTTACCCGCTAATTAAAAAAAAAAAAAATCCCTTAAAATGCCATCCTTAAAATACCATCATTGATACAGTTACTATCATTTTTATTTTTCAAAAATACTACTAAAAATTTAAAGTTTTCAAAAATACTATAAATACTAAAAATGATTTTTGAAGATTTAAAATTTATTTATTTTTGTCCGAATTAATTACTTTATTTTTAGGGTTTAGTTTTGAGGGTTTAAGATTTAGTTTTGTATTTTTAAAAATTAATTCAAATTTAATGGTATTTTTGGAACATTGAATTTTTTAGTGATATTTTCAGAAAATAATTTTTTTTGTGGTATTTAAGGAACTACACTTCAAACTGATGTTCTCCCAAAAAAAAAAATTGCTCCAAAAAAAATAATAATAATAAGTTAGTTGCATAAATAGACATACATGTATTATAGTGACTAAAACCGAAATATTATGATGTTTTTTGCTCTTTGTTTTAAATCATGAACTATTGTTCCTTATGAAATGCTACACAAACTTTAGCTATTCTTTTTGTATAGTCAAATAAAATTGAATCTGTCATTAACCGGATCATTAGCATTTTTAAATCGTGTTTAGTGGTTAATTAATTATTATTATTATTATTTTGTCCACAACATTTGTAAAAAGATTAAACTGGATAGGAAAGCCATGAGATTAATTAATTATTTAAAAAACCAAGTATATAAAATTTATTTGGGCTGATTGCGTAAATAGACATGTACAATATTGACTAAAAATGAGAAATCATGAACTTTTTTGCTATTAGTTTTATGTCACAAACTATTAATAACTAAGAGGTCGAAACTAGAGCATGTTATACGGTCCCATCTCAAGAGATATTCAAACCGGCGACCTCTAGGCTTTGCCTAAGATCTTTACCAATTGAGCTATTGGTTCTAGGTGAACAAACTACATATGCTCATATTATGTTCATTAATTGACACTATCACCGATTTTGTCTTTCACTATCATCATCGATTATAAACAATGTTTTTAAAACCGGACCAGATGATGAACCGGAAAGACTTATGAGTCAATACGGTCCAACCGGTTTAACTGGGTTTTCATTTCCACATATAATATGGTAATAAATATCTACTGTATATCTTACATTCCCTCCGTTTCATAATAAGTGTCGTTTTAAAGTTAAATTTTTGTTTTATTTTAAGTGTCTTTTTATTTTTTTCAATGCAAATTTATGATCAAATTTCAATTTTTTTCCTATTTTTCAAATTTATTAATTACAAAAATCAAAGAATATAATATATTAAATAGGGATAGAACAGAAAATTTAATAGTTTTTTTAATTTATGTAAAACATTTTTTAAGAAACAAATAGAATATCAAATAGTATCAATATATTTTACCAATTTCACTAATTATCCTATATTTAATGCAGTTCTTTTTAAAAGCTCTCATATTAAAAATCTTAAATCCTAATGAAATCATCTAATGATTAATCAACGAATACGGCCGCCACTCATATCATAATTCTCGTCGAGCCTTTCATCTTCTCCTTCATCCTCCACCTTTTTCGTTTTTGTTTCTTTCTTTACATAATTACATCTATGGTTTTGTGAAATATCAGATCAAATAGATCAATGAAAATCAATCAAAACAATAGTAGAATATTGAAAACTAAAAAAAACTGGGTTTTGTGGTTAACTGGTTCAAACCGGTTTTGCCGGTTTTAGTCGAGTTATTAATGAGTTTAATGGGTTTTGTAATTTACGGTTTTCAATGGAGACCAAACCGGACAGCCTTCCGGTTCGCAGTTAAACCGGTTCAACCAGCCGGTCCGGTCTGGTTTTCAAGACATTGATTATAAGTATTAATCAAGATGATTGATTGAGATTGAGATTGGGTAATCAAATCTCAATTATTTGTCAATGATATCAATCCATGATTTGCCTCTCTCAATCAATCATGGATTTATTCTCTATCAATCAGAAATTATGTAATTACTACTATGATTATGTACACTTAGTATATAAACATGTACAATCTCTCATATCAATTCAAGCTAATACAAGCAAAGTTTCTCTACATCTTCTTATTCTCTTACTCTTCTTATTCTCTTAATCTCATCTTTTTCTCATGGTATCAAAGCATAAACGTTCCATCTAATCTTTCAATTTCTCAATCTTCTTCCATCTATGATTACCAGGATTCTCACTTCTAATTATCAGAATTCTCTTTTTCTGTTTTCAATCCCCTGCAATCTCTTTATCAAATCTGTTCTTATCTCGTTTTTTATTCAAAAGTTCTTTGCATTGGATTTAAGGGTTTCAATTCAAAATTTTCTAATTTTGATTCCAAAGCTCTTTGCTTTTGAATTTTCTTTATTCACGAAGCAAATCTCAATTGGAGCAAATCTCATCAGCATCTGTATTTCTATTTCTTCTATTATATATATTATAAAATTGGTAAAATCTGGTTCAATGATATCTTGGTATTGGTTTGGTGGTTTGTGGTTCAAAATTATTTTTTTGGTTTAAACCTGGCAAATGCTTAATTCTTTGGTTATCTAAGCTAGTGTGATTCAAGTCTTGTGGAAATCAATGGATAACAAGGGCCCATTGATCTTTCCAATCATTCTCAAATGAGAAAACTACCTCACTTGGTGTAAAACAACTAAGAACGTTCTAGGTGGCCGTGGTTTATGGGATAACCACATTGAAGTCATCGATGTTGAGAAGAAGGATGGAGCCAAGAAGGCTAAATGGAGCCAAGAGGATATGTGTGTTCTTGGTGCCTTAAGCTTCGCTAAGCCTACTCTTATTGTGTGACTGCTAAGGAGTTGTGGGACACACTCAAAACGGTTTATGCAAACGTTTCCAATTTCACTTGAGTTTTTTAGGTGAAGAAAGCGATCAATAACCTTAGCCAATACGACATGGACTTTAAGAAGCATTTTGGAAGGTTTAGGTCATTATGGGCAGAACTTGAGATGTTAAGGCCGAGCACCGTGGATCCGGCTACTTTAAATGAAAGGAGAGAACACGATAAGGTCTTTGGCTTGATCTTGACCTTGAATCCCGCTTACAACGATCTCATCAAGAACATCTTGAGAGCTAAAACTCTTCCAAGCCTTGATGAGATTTGCTCTCAATTTGAAAAAGAGAAAGGTTTCGTCGGTCTTTTGGTGGAAAAGAAGTGTTACCTATGGCCAACAAAGGAGTGTACAAGCATGACGATATGAGGGCTTTAGTTTGTGATCATTGCAAAAGAAAGGGTCACATGAAGGATAAGTGTCGGATTCTCCACCCTCATCTCAAGCCAAGCAAGTTCAAGGACTCTCCAAGATGGGCTAACTTAACAAGTGAAGATGGAGTGGTCGAGACTTCTACAAATGCTAGTACCACATTCAAGGAATCAAACTTGGAGGCCCTACTACAATCCATCGCTGCCAAACCTCACTTTGGTATCTCTCTCTATACTCATCAACGTAGTAGTTCTCTTGTGGTTGATTCGGGTGCTTCTCATCATATGATTAGTAATCCTAATTTTCTTAGCAACATTAGACCGGCTCTAGGGAATGTTAGTATAGCAAATGGAGATAAGGTGCCTATAGAAGGAATAGGGAACTTGAACTTATTTAACAAACCGTCAAAAGCGTTTTACATGCGTAAGTTTACTTCGAATTTACTCTCGGTGAAAAGAACAACTAAAGATCTTGATTGCCTTGCTATATTTAGTCCTAATGATTTCAAGGTACAAGATATTAAGACAAGTAAGGTGTTTGTGCAAGGAGGAACAAAGGACGAT
This sequence comes from Aurinia saxatilis, assembly GCA_900406295.1. Taxonomy (NCBI): domain Eukaryota; kingdom Viridiplantae; phylum Streptophyta; class Magnoliopsida; order Brassicales; family Brassicaceae; genus Aurinia; species Aurinia saxatilis. The sequence continues at coordinate 6,722 of OVAP01001246.1, read as the reverse complement.
CTCTATGTTCTTGCAGACACATCAGATCTCTCTCAAGTTATTTCTTTAAATCCCGCTATTTGTGCTAGTAGTGCTAGTACCTTGAATGTTATTTGGCATGCTAGACTAGGACATCCCCATACTCGGGCTCTTGAATTAATTTTAGATGATATGACTTTTGATAGTACTAGTTGTGAGACATGCATTTTAGGCAAACATTGCAAAACCGTTTTTCCTAAATCTAGTATTGTTTATGAGGATTGCTTTGATCTCATTCATTCTGATGTGTTGGACTTCACCATGTACTTCGAGGGAAAATAACAGGTATTTTGTGACATTCATTGATGAAAAGTCAAAACATACTTGGCTTACATTGCTTCCCTCGAACGATCATGTTTTGATGCATTTCTTAACTTTCAGAGTTATGTGACTAACCAATTCAATGCCAAGATCAAAATATTTGGAACAGATAATGGAGGCGAATACACAAGCCAAAGATTTAAGGAACACTTGGCTAAGAGCGGAATCATACACCAGACGATTTGTCCGTACACACCACAACAAAACGGAGTGGCGGAAAGGAATAATAGGCACCTCATGGAGGTTGCAAGGTCCATGTTGTTTCACAACAATGTACCTAAGAGCTTTTGGGGGAGATGCGGTCATGACAGCATGATATATATTCCCACAAGCGTCCTCGAGGGCTCGTCCCCTTTTCAGGTATTAAACTACACAAAACCATATATTAATCATGCGAGAGTATTTGATGTGTGTGTGTTTTTTTTTTTTGTATTGTTACCATGTGAACTCCAAAAAAAACTCGAACCTAAGAGCATAAAGTGTGTGTTCCTTGGGTATTCCACTACTCAGAAAGGATACAAGTGTTTGGATCCGGTTAATCGGAGAACCTATGTATCCCGAGTAGTCAAATTCCTTGAAGATCAAGGATATTACAACAAAACGAATTGGGAGAATCTGAAGGATCTCTCCAACTCAGTTTCAGACCGAGCCCTGAGTCTCAAGTTTATATTTGAAAATATCGGGAATCCAAACTCGACCTCCATCTCAACAAATTCAAGAAGATCAAGATCAAGCCCCAACTCCACCTGAAGCAACAAATGATCTAGAACCAACTTCTCCTTTAGTTTCCAAACAAGAAGAAATTAATGTACCTTTAGTATAAGAAAAAGCTGAATCACCTCAATTAGAAGAACAAGAAGAAAGCAAGGATAATCATATCACACCAGTCCCTAGGAAAAGTGGAAGAACTCGAAGTGATCCTGCTACTTTAATCAACAAACGGTGTTGCTACATTGGACAAGAAGTGGCCCATCATATTCAAGCAGTGTGTTCTCTCGACTTGTTACCAGCAGATCATTAAGCCTTCCTTGGCAAGATAGACATACATTATATTCCTCAAAGCTATGAGGAAGCTAAGGAGAATGAAGAATAGACAACGGGTGTAGGAGATGAAGTGGGAACCATACTTGGGATGAAGAAGATCTTCCACGTGGAAAGAAGTGTGTGAGTTCTAAATGGGTCTTCACTATCAATTACACAAGTAATGGGGATATTGAGAGGTACAAGGCAAGGCTAGTCGCGAGAGGATTCACTCAGACTTATGGGGATGATTACACAGATACTTTTGCTCACGTGCCCAAGCAACATACGGTGAAGGTGGTTCTCTCTTTAGCTATAAATCTTGATTGGGAGTTTAGCAAATGGATGTCAAGAATGCTTTCCTCCAAGGAGAGCTAGAAGAGGAAGTTTACATGACTCCACCACCTGGTCTTGAAGATACCGTTGCCCCCGAAAAAGTGCTTAGACTCCGCAAAGCCATCTACGGACTCAAACAATTTCCAAGGGCTTGGTATCACAAGTTGAGCTCCATCCTCAAGGCGAATGGATTCAAGAAATTCGAGGCGGATCATACTTTGTTTACTCTCCAAAATGATCAAGGTATTGTTGTGGTATTGGTTTATGTTAATGACTTGATCATTTCAGGAAGCAACAAGGCATGTATTCAAGCTATTAAATCCTCTCTTCATTCTACTTTCGATATTAAGGATCTTGGTGAACTAAAGTTTTTCCTAGGAATAGAAGCGTGTACATCTCAGGAGGGCTTGTTTCTCTCACAAAGGAAATACACACTTGATCTTTTGAAACTTACATGAAAACTTGGAGAAAAACCGGCTACGACACCGCTTGAAGCTGGTTACAAGGTCGTTCGAAAGGGGGAGAAGATGATAGGCCATTCCATGATGCTGCGCAATATAGAAGACTTGTGGGTAAGCTAATATACTTGACTTATTAGACGTGATATATGCTTTGCTATGAATCAGGTGAGTCAACATATGAAATCACCCACAGTATATCATTATAGCTTAGTTGAAAGGATCTTAAGGTATCTCAAAGGCAGTCCATGACAAGGAATTTGGATGGGAAAGAATGCTAGCACAAAGATTGTGGGCTGTTGTGATGGTAATTGGGCAGGAGACAAAAATGATAGTAAGTCAACAACAGGCTATTGCACTTTTGTTGGTGGGAACCTAGTCACTTGGAAGACCAAGAAGCAAAATGTGGTGTCAAGTTTAAGTGCAGAAGTATAATACAGAGCAATGAGAAAGCTTACGGATGAGCTTGTTTGGCTCAAGGCCCTACCCAAGGACCTTGGTGCCGAGAATTCTAGTCCTATCACCTTCCATTGTGACAATCAAGCGGCGATTCATATTGCCAACAACTCAGTATTCCATGAGCGGACCAAACACATCGAGATAGATTGCCACAAGGTCCGAGAGAAGATCGGAGAAGGTATAATACTTCCATGTTACACTCGGAGTAAAGATCAATTAGCAGACATCTTCACCAAGGCTACAAGTCTCAAGGTTTGTGATCACATCTATGGAAAACTCGGACTTGTAAACCTCACGAGACCTTGATTATAGGTCTCCTAGTTTATGGGAATAACACTCTTTTTCCCTTAGCATGGTTTTGTCCCACGTGGTTTTCTATGCTAAACTTTTTAACGAGGTTATATCTCATGAACTTCCAAGCTTATACTCCATCTCCATTATGCATAACTTTGTGGGGGAGTATTAATCAAGATGATTGATTGAGATTGAGATTGAGATTGGGTAATCAAATCTCAATTATTTGTCAATGATATCGATCCATGATTTGCCTCTCTCAATCAATTATGGATTTATTCTCTATCAATCAGAAATTATGTAATGACTACTATGATTATGTACACTTAATATATAAACATGTACAATCTCTCATATCAATTCAAGCTAATACAAGCAAAGTTTCTCTACATCTTCTTATTCTCTTATTCTCTTATTCTTCTTATTCTCTTAATCTCATTTTTTCTCAATAAATTCGTTTAAGAGTGAAAAATCGTTTGGTTTTAGTTAGCTAATGATGTGATGAGACTTGTTGGGAATTATTATATTCATTTTGGAAACTTAAGATACATCTTTAATGTGTAATGATATTTTCATTTGTTCAGCTAATGGTGATGAAGTCGGCGAATCATATAAGATATAATTAATAATCCAATGGTTCCTCAAAGCTCGAGCCACCAATAGTTTGTTGAGTGCTGTCGGTGATGGTTGCTACTTTAGTATCATACCTAGTACTAGGTATGGCTTCAAATTTGCAAGTTGAATAAACATTACCATAAAACACAGCCATAAGTAATCTATGACTTAAGCCAAAAGACTTTGAATGATAAGGGAGTACCCTGTAATTGAGAGTGATGTCCATTAGAATGACTCATAATCTTGTTGTGTTGTTGAGAGGTGGGATCTGACAAAACTACATGAAGTGACGTTAAAAAAAGTTCAGGATATCTCAAATTTAGTCCTTATAGTACATGTCTGTTTACGCTGTCAACCTGATAATTTTATTTATATATCAATGGCCGGTTCAATAGCATTTGGCAGAGAGAATGACCAAATTTTGTGTAGCAATCTCATAGAAAACTATAGTTCATGACGTAAAACAAAAAGCAACAAACTTCAGGATGTCTCAGTTTTAGTCAATATAGTTACATATTTATTTACGCAGTCAACCCATTTACTGACTTCTGTTTTAGACTCTCCATACTTCACAACGTTATTTATATATTTTCTTATTTGAGCGTGTCGAAAAATAGTTTACCTTTTTTTTTTTTCCAGATCTGAATATAGGTTTTGAGAAGATTTACCTCCCAGTCATTAGAACCACACACAAAATAATCCCCTGAACAATACTATATTAAAAATGGCTTGGTGAAATTTTACTGTTTTGTACCATTAACTTTTATTGCTTATTTTATCGGAATTTTTTTCATTATGGAATGGTTTCACACAAAACTCACATGATATATATTGTGTAAAAATTATTGAAAAGGAGAAATTGGGCTCAATGAACCTAAAACCAACCACAATTAGGTGTATGACCCCGAATTATTTTTATTTACAAATATAAGACTTTATGACTATATTGCCACTAACCCACAAAAACCAAAAATATAATCGATTGCAGGTATCTGACACTACTGCAGATATTTGACAGAAATTGTGGTCTCTCCTCTCTCTTCACACTTTTTTCCTTTTTTTTCCTTTTTTTCCACTCTCCTTCACATTTCTTCATATTATATATGATGAAAGTGTAATGGTAGCATATACATTTAATCATATGTATAAATAAATTGTTATTGGCTATATTATACATTAGGCGTCTAACATTGAATTAGACGCTCTAAAATATTGTATTAGATGTTTATAACCATTCTTAGGCAACATTAAAGTGATTAAACATATAATAGTCATACATATAATTAATATGAAACTCATCACAATTTCTATGTTATATTTTAACGAATTATAAATATGGTGGATGGTGAATCTGTATATAGCAAGGCTAATATAATTTTTATAAGTGACTTTTATGTTCTTGAATGTAGTTCAACTCTATACTGAATGTGGTACAACTCCAGTTTTGTCTAAAATCAATACAAATTGTTTGCTAGTGATTTTTAATGATGTTTAGTAGGTGACTTAATGAAAAAAATAATAATTATTACTCGTCTAACGTATGGAGTACCGATCTAACATATAGTAAACCGCAATTAGTAATGATTGTAACAGTTCATCTATGTTTAATTGTATTGATGCAATAAAGCCAGTAAATAACTACACATTTATGTATACGAACCATTATTATATAGATACAATCCATAACATTTTTGATATTATGGCTCTGAATGGGAGAGCGGGTCAAGCGGGATGGGTCAAGCGGACTAAGTGCAGGTAAAACGGATCAAGTGCGGATAAAGCAGATACAGCAGAACATGTGAATAAATACAATATAAATAAAAGAGTGGGCAAATTGACAGATCAAGTGCGTGCAGAGCGGATCAAATGGGGGTTATAGTAACAAATTAATCATTTTAGTAAAGTACTAGTTTTATATAGTGTTTTATAATAAATTTAATCAGTTTAAAATACTACTCATATAATATAATTGTATATTTACTTTTATATATAAATCAATAAAATGATAAATCTCCAATAAAATACTTATATATAAAGTAAATCTATGATAAATTTTTGTAAGTGTTTTTTATAAGTTTATATAATACCTTTTGAAATTATAAAACATTCCATACTTTAATTCATGGTTAGTTTGATATAATGATTAATTATTTGAATATTATTATTATTATTATTCAAATAAAAATAAAAATAGATTAACTTTCAAATTATTATAGTATTCAATACTCTCTCTTTATATATATATGTATATATATATATATTTGTATATATATATATATATATATTTAATGACATTAATATATTATAGGACATAATGAAAGCAAAGACGGTACATAATTATAATACTATAATCATACCTTAATTTTCTCTTCTCTCAAATGGATTGAAATTAAGAAGATGTTTTCTGTTACCGAAAAAACAAATATCAGATTACACAAATTTTTATTATTATTAATTACAATAATGCAAAATAAAACTATAAATATTTGTTTTAAATACCTTCACTATTTTATGTAGGGTGGGGGGGGGAGGAAAGCGTTGAACCAAAAAACTTTTTGCAATTGTTTTGCGTTTGACTTTGTTGGAAATGACAAGGAAAAATTATGTGTTTCAAATGAAATACATATGTGATATTTATTGTACATTTGTAAGATTTAATTTGTTTGGTGAAATATATAGCACATGTTTTTATAATGTATACCAACTTTAGGCATTATCCTCATATATAATTTTATAAATAAAAATCATAATAATATTTATCTTTTAATATTTTAAGTAATTTATTTACAATAAAACAAAAGAAATCAATGAACAAAAAAAAGTTGAACCAACTTCTACCGCACATAATAATTGTCTAAATCCAATAATTCTATATATAAAAAAAGGAGAAACAATTATAGCATTGCCCAATTAACAAAAAAAAGAAGAAGAAGAAGAAGAAGTAGAAATATATAAGCTGTCAATTTTATTTTTTTGTTATTTTATTAATTCACTTTGATATATTCCTATATTATACTTATTATTACAAAATAGTTTTATATAATAACTATAGTAAACAATACACATGCATTTACCGAAAATGTTGAATGAAAGAAATGGACACTGGAGAGTGTGGTGACCCGCACCACTAAAAAATACACTCCTCTCAGCGCATCCCATTGGTGTGATACTATGGGGGTGTCTCATAATTTTTTAAGATTA